>CM068827.1:118191271-118410159 GCA_028554795.2 Sinohyriopsis cumingii
CTTTGGTTCACTGATAGCTCGAGTTTAGGTAGCACGTACCTTAAGCCCATAAACGTTACTGCGTTGCAGGCGGCGCAAAAATCGTAAGGCTGTCAAATTACGCAACATTGCCTGTGGAAACAAATAGGAAGGACTATGGCGGGTTTCTGTACATAAGGAGCTTACCAAAACTTTCCTTATTTTAAGAAATTCGGTTCCGGCTCACGCATATATACTCGTTGCAATATATATTGATGAATTCGTTGAATAACTTTTATATATCCTTGAAAAAAATATAAGTTGATCAATATTGTTTGACACATTTAATAGACACAAGAATTCTTAAGATAATCTCTCTCTCTCTCTCTCTCTCTCTCTCTCTCTCTCTCTCTCTCTCTCTCTCTCGTTAGCTCATAATTATGAAATTCGAATAAGAATAACAGTTAGACATAATCTTAACATGTATATAGACGTTTCACTGGTATGAAAACATGTTTTCTTCTATCTTGTCTACTGTTTCTCTAATTTTTCCCGTTTCTTTTACTATCGAAGCTTTAGATTGTATCTTAACATGGCACTGTTTTATCGTTTGATTTTAACAAAGACGTCTTCTTGGCGAATTGAGTACGGCATACAGTTGTATTAAGAATTAATTACATGCAGTTTACATAGAGGTTGTCGACGAGTACTGCGTCTAATGATCGACGCTGTTTTATTATCGATGCCAATGAGAATATTCTGAAATGTAAAAAGAGGCATCACGATGCGAATATTTTAGGTATGGCGGAAATAGTTAGAGACCACATTATGTAGCTCAATAGCGTATGAGCAAACACAAATTTACTTTTTTATGTAATGCCCACTTAATTAAATAAATTATATTTGAGAATCTCCATTTTCAACACTTTAGCATAGAATGATTTAATAGATATCCCATTCTATGTATGTATGTATGTATGTATGTATGTATGTATGTATGTATGTATGTATGTATGTATGTATGTATGCATGTATGTGTGCAGTGTCGAATTTTGAATTGCAGCGAATTTTAAGGTTGAGTGCATTGAGCATTAAAATTCTATCGCATTTAAGCCAGAAAAGTCTTTGTGAAGGGTCACTTCGACCTTCATCCGTTCATCTCCCCTAATGTCAGTGTAAACTTCAAAGGGACAGCATTCCGGCTCAATGAAATTGACCAGGGTATCTTAACACGGTCCTTAGAAAGTAAACATCTGAGCTACCAACTCTAACCGCTTGGTAGGAACCTATGTCCACTTGACATTTTTTCAAAGGAAAATTCTCACGCACTCGAAATGGAGCTATCATAAAGAATAGACTTCTGATCAAATAAGCATTTTAGATATTGAGCAATTCGGGCTCTTTAGAAAATTTGAAGGCAACATTATGGCTATGAAATATTTCATTATGTAACTGAACTCTTAATATATCTCATGTTCTTAGCACTATAATACTGTTGATGCGTACTTGTACATTCTGTATATTTTTTATGATATGCATGAATATAAAAGCATGTATACACAATTATTCCTTGTATGACTCCAGTTATGAATCCCTGACAATATATTTAACGTTAACGTATAATGCAGTAAAGGCAATTGCGCTCTATCATCGGACCTCTTCACCTATTGAAATATAAACATCATATGCCTTTTATCAAAATAATATGTATATCAATATTCATGAATTATTTTCATACTTCGCATATAAGCTAGGTTGGAATAATTCGGAAGTGAAACACTTTTTGTATGATTTATTATCATTCTTGACGGATAAGTTTTGTTCCGGTAACCCAATCTGTTATGTGCATCTCTATTTTTTTTTTTAAACTTTTGTTTCGCGATTGTAGATTTTAATGAGCTATAAGTATATTCTTTACTTGTTTTCGTGTTCTATACATTGAACCCGTTAACACGTCTGGGATAATTTCCCATTGGATAATTGAGTAAGGTGGGTTGTATTGCGATATAAGTCACATAGGAGGTACTGCTACACATATGAAGTAGGACAATTTTGCGATTTAGAGCCGTAGTTAAATATAAAGGCGATGAAGTGGGTAATTAATTAATTCCCAATTCCTATGTTTTTGTTTTAAAATCAGTATGCATATGTATTTAATGTTGTATTTGGATTTAGTTTCAGAGGAACCATTTATTTAAGTTATTTACGGGAATTACAAAGCACTCATTCGACGGTCTGTACTAAAGCAACATTTTGGGACTATTGTGAATTCATTCAGAGACATTCGAGACAATGCCACTGTGAAACGTGTAGACTGTTGACATATCAGCAAGTTCTGGAAAATTGATACATCAGTACATTCAGAACCTGGAATTACCTGGGAGCACTGTATTCTTTTCGAATTGTAATATAATTTTTAAGTTTTTTTTAAAATTTAATTCACTGCACTGCAAGTTCCTCTTACTTAAAGTTTAATTTTAATAACCTAGGAAATTTAATTTTTTGTTACGTTTTACAAAACTTTTTGATTTTGCTTCTTTTCTGTTAATTAGTTTCAGACCATAGAGTCGTAAGAAAAACAAACAACCTTATTATATGTGACTAATTTCTTTGTCCAAAATGACCCAGATGACATAGAAAATCACAGTAACCATTATAACACCGGCTTGAGAATAACAATAATACGACTTGCATGATACGATGGGATCAACAGATGCAAGTCCGCATGCAAAGCACAAGAAAACCACGGTTACTTCCGAAAACAAAATGCGAATGAAATAGCATTAAACAGAGTTGTTTCCCATTTATGAATTCAATCCAAACCTAAATATTATACCTATATTCAAGCTCATAAATGATAAACAAATATTTGAACACCGATACAAACAATGCGATGCCTCGTCAGCATTGCCGTTGCATAATCCAGTAATTTAGCTTATTCACTTTAGCAAGAATATAGGTCACTGCAACCACAGTTCACTCATGGATGCTAGCCAAAATCACAAAATTAAATGTAAAATATAACGATCTTTCATGTATCCGTGTTAATAAAACTGAGCTACTTATTAAAAAAACCAAAATGAAAATATTCAACATACGGTACATGTACCGTCTGGTTTCTAGATAGATAGATAGATGGATGGGTAGGTGTGTGTGTGTGTGTGTGTGTGTGTGTGTGTGTGTGTGATACAATGCTGTCAGATATGTTTGCAAACCAAAGAGGTCCTGACGTACTTTGCCACATCAGTTATGCTCGTTGGATAAATTTAGCTACAATATGCTGAAACTATTTCGTTCAAGCAACGCCCTTATTGATAGTTGCTACAAATCATAAATGAAACGTCAACAAATTGGCTATTGAGTTTTGAGTCTACCGACCCCCTCCCATCCTCAATCCATGCAAACTTATAAAGTGTCTTGCACTTGTCCAAGAAGCAGATAAGATGGAATTATTTGAATGAAATTATACTTGATTTCTGTTTTAATCACGCATTTTGTGTTAAACGGTTCCTTTGCAAAATTGGACTGATCACACATACACAGGCACACACATACACACCTTCATATGGCATGCACAGGAAACGGAAAAGAGATTCTTGTATTGAACATTTTGCTGTTTACATGATAGTGCCTGGTATAATATAGTCAGTCTACATCTCTGAAGCTGAATCAAATCAAATACTGTCTTGCGCACTGCACTCTTTCACCGTGTGTACCAGGCATAACATTATCCTAGTTATTATCTGTTATTGGAAGGAAGCGATAAACATTTCATGATAAATAAAAGGAAAAAGCACACGTTTTTTTTGGTGGGGGGGATGCCGTCGCGAATTTCGAACCAGCAACCTCTTGTCTGGCAGGTGTGGCACACAGAAAGACAAATGTGGGTGTTTATATATAAAACAGTCAATCAGTCTTTTATGAAGCATAGAAAGACAGTCTTAAAAGTAAGTATTCTTTTAATTCAAGACATAATAACAGTCCCAAGATCCCCCCAACCCCCCAAAAAATTGGTAATATTTTATCTGGCTTCGTTATTAATTAAGACTAAGTAAACATATTGTATTATTATCATGAACCTCAAAGACTGGACACCTCAATTATAGGTTACAAATGAATGAATTTTCTAGCCGCCAAAAACCCAGCCATTTCCAGGTGGTACGTTGTAATGTTTCTGATACTTTTCGAGAATCAAATGACATTGAGAGATAGTTGTGATTAAGGCTTGAAATGTAGTACCGCTATATTACTATGATTAGACTCGTTTGATTTCTATATTGGATTGCACAAGGGTAGCATAGTGGTATATTTTCATCACACGAAAGATGACCGTCAGTTTTACCCTTTCCCCCAAAATCGCATTCATACTTAAACGTTTCTTCTTTACACCATGTCAAATAACCATAAAGGCAAATAACAAAATGCCAAATTTGCGATTGAGTTCATCTCTGCCCCTGAGTTCATTTCTATGACACAAAAGTTTGATAGCTGCGCATGGAAAATAAGGTTTCCTTAACTGTCAACCCAAGGCTTCTATTGGGGAACAACAAAGAATATGCGTATGGACACAATGGCTTATACGAAAATAACAAGAAATAACACGTTTAGAAAGGGATATCTTATATATGAACAAGGTGTGAGAGGGATTTGATGCAGGCTTGGCGTGGCCTCCTTATGCACGTGATTGTCAAGAGAAGGTTTCCAGGGCGTAGCATTGCAATACATGTCATTTGTAGCTTTATATTCCGGATACATGTACAAAAGTCACTACGATACCAAAGATACGAAGGTATTTAAAAAACATACTACAACTACCACTACTACTACTGCTGCTACTGCTACTACGAATAATAATAATAATAATAATAATAATAATAAGGCACTGTGGATTAAACAGGGTGCGTAACGATCTGAGTTTTTTAAAGCCAAATTGGCAATGTGTATGCATTAGCAGTATCCATTCTTTCTCTGAATGGCTAGGTTTATTGTCACACCATATATAATTTAATTTAATGTGCAGCATTTTGTAGCATCAGTATCACAGCCATGTGAAATTGTAGTTTGAGAAAAAGATAAAGGTTGACAGCTCTGATGTCAGTAACGTCTAAGGGCAGTTTAATTAGAATCAAATAAGTTACGGAATGCTTGTACATTATTTATTTTATACTTTCCCTTCTTTATGCTGAGTTGGCGTTGGGCCTTCATTTAGTTAATAGGTTTGTCTGTAAATAATAAAAGTAGGATATATATATATATATATATATATATATATATATATATATATATATATATATATATATATATATATATATATATATATATATATTGTACTTGATACTATACACTGACAATGTATGATGTCAGAAGTGGGACTTGCCAACGACGCAGTGGATTTTCAGCTCTAGTTAGATTAAATCTAACCTAAGTTCCACAAAAGGAACGGTACAGATCAGGTTTAATTTAACATATAATGTTAGCAATGAAGACGTTCCCAGTCCAGAAAAATGTGAATTTTATAGCCCAGAGTCTTGTTCAAATTTGATTAAGATACTTAAACGATTTAGACGTGCTTCTGGATTTAATGAAAAGGGAGAGGAAAACTGTGATAATGGTCTTTAGGCGGAAGACTTATATTCATTCGGTATAAATAATGACGACAAAATGAAATATAAAATTGTTAAAGAGAAATTCGAAGAGCATTGCGTCCCGAAAATAGATGGCATTTTCGAAAGAGCTGAATTGAACCAGCGACGACAAGAGGGAAAAAATCATCCGTGAATAGATTTGTTACCTCATTACACTGTGAATCAGAATACTGCAGTTTTATAGTTCTTAAAGATGACATGACTTGAGATAGGATTATTTTGGACTGAGCGACACTCCAATTTGATTGCCAACATAGCCTAGAAAATGCAATCAATTCATCTTGACAATTCATCTAGAGTGTGCCCGCAAAGACAAAGCAACGGCTTATCCAGGGATCGATACACATAAATTCAGAGTTGAAAGCTGATGGAATTAAATAAGAAAAGAAAGTACCATACCAATATAGATCAACTCCACAGAAAAGGAAACCGATTTTGTTTCGAATAAACCCCGTTCCAGTCAACCATTAGAGAAATTACAAATTGAACTACAGTGCTGTGAGCATTAAGAGATGTAAAAAAAATTGGGGGAAAATCGTCACAGCAGAGACAAATGTCTTGCAATAAAAGCAACATCCAATAAATGTCGCAAGCTGGCACTTCTCTTGGTGTGCCGAAATGGGAAAACTGTTTTGGAAGTAGAGAAGCCAGATAATTCTGAATGTTCTGAATTTCATGGCATAATTGATTCTGGAGCGCAACCCTGAATAGGGAATATCCTTGTTCAGGGACAGGAATGTGTTATGAAAATTGACACCGGTACTGGTATAACTGTCATTTCAGAGAATTGTTACTGAAAATTACAGAGAGTTAAACGCATGAAAGTTGACAAGATCGCGTTTAAACCAGGACATGAAATGGATTAATGTCCTTGGAAAGTCAAATTGTTATTTAAAATTGAGCAACATAAATACACTACAGTACGTATATGTATCAAAGATCAATCACTGCACCTATATTTTTCCAATAACTTATAGTCAAAACTCTCCATTGAATTTTGTGTTTAGAATGTCGAATGGACAATATATAGAATGTCAAATGGACAGTGTTTAAAATGCCAAATGGACAGTATACAGAATGTCAAATGGACAGTATACAGAATGTCAAATGGACAGTATACAGAATGTCAAATGGACAGCATACAGAATGTCAAATGGACAGTGCTTAGAATGTCAAATGGACAGTATACAGAATGTCAAATGGACAGTATACAGAATGTCAAATGGACAGTGCTTAGAATGTCAAATGGACATTGTTTATAATGTCAAATGGACAGTATGTAGAATGTCAAATGGACAGTATATAGAATGTCAAATGAACATTGTTTATAATGTCAAATGGACAGTATACAGAATGTCAAATGGACAGTATATAGAATGTCAAATGGACAGTATACAGAATGTCAAATGGACAGTATACAGAATGTCAAATGGACAGTATACAGAATGTCAAATGGAAAGTGTTTAGAATGTCAAATGGACATTGTTTATAATGTCAAATGGACAGTATGTAGAATGTCAAATGGACAGTATATAGAATGTCAAATGAACATTGTTTAGAATGTCAAATGGTCAGTGTTTAGAATGTCAAATGGACAGTATATAGAATGTCAGATGGACAGTGTTTAGAATGTCAGTTGAAAATGCAGGAATTACGATCAACGAAAAATGTTATTTTCTCTTAGCCTTGGTGAAGGTAGTAAGGCACAATAAAGATTCCACTGAAATTACAGCCGTTCCAGAAAAAAAGGCGATCGTTGAAATCGAGACACCATAAAATGTGTCAGAAATTATACGTTTCCTGGCATGTTTAACCAACTAAGCAAATTCTTGTCAAACAGAACCTAAAAAACAACACCGCTGCGAGATTTACTCAGTAGACACACTTAATGAGCCTAGGCTCCTTCTCATCCAAAAAGCTCCATGTAAAGCTCGGAACTCATATTGGCAGTATGCCATCCCAGCTAAGAGACAGTCTCATTAGTTGATGCATCCTCGTTTGGTTTATGGAGCTGTATTGCTACAAAAACTACCAAATGAAACATTGAGGATAGTGGCGGATTCTTCAAGGTCAATGTTTGTTACCGAACAAAGATATTCCCCACATCGAGAAAGAAACTTTGCCTGTCACTTGGTCATGTGAAAAAGTTTGAATGTATTTGCTAGGTCTTACGTTTCACAGAAACTGACCACAAGCCCCTAGTTCCATTGTTGAGTTCAAAGAATCTGCAGGATTTGTCTCACAGAATAAAATAATTTCAAATGAGGTTAATGCGGTATCTACTAAAAATCTACAGTCTTAACTGGAAACATCTCTGTAATTGCTGATGCAATACGTCCTTCAGCCTCTTGTGGTGTACAGAGGTTACACTGAATTGGAAAACGAAACTAAGAAGATTTTTTATCAGGTTCTGTCCGACCTGCCTGCCTCAAGTAAAGGGTTGCATAAGATTAGAAAAGCTCAGTTTTAAGACGTTGTTTGCAGCAAAGTTATGGTTTATGCAAAAGAAGGTTGGTCTCACAAGCTTCAACTGATAAACAATCTGCAACCATACTGGCCATTATGTGATGATTTCTTTTCAGATAGAATGAGCAGGAACCCTTCATGAAATCCATATGTAAAATGGTGTCAAAATTAAGAACTCCCATCAAATAGTATCATAAGAGCACATGAAAATATATCTGAAAGACGAAAAACAGGAGCTTACAGAGAAAATGTGAAAATATGAAGCAGATTAGAGAGGAATTTGAGAAAATTAAGGGGGAACTAATCGACTTACAAGTTGAGAATGATTACAAGAAGTAAAGCATTGAAGCCTTGGAGAAAATAAATGAAGACAAATTAGAGACAGTTGTGGAACTAACACATACAAATAAGCTGCTGTCAAATCAGGTGAACAATGTAGCACATTCCTCCAAAGTTAACAATCTTTGTATTGATGTAGCAGAGGATAGCAATAAGGACGAAGCTACTGAATGCAGAGAGAAAGTTTTCAAGTGATTCGGAAACAAGATGAAGGCAACTGTCTAGAGTGATTATATTGACAACATCCATATAATTGGTAGATATTTGTATGTTGACAGATTCATCATTTTCAAATTCATCAACAGATCAGCGAAGATATAGGTACTGTGTAAAAGGAAGAACTTGAAAGGTTCATCATATGTCATCAAATAAGACTTCACCAAAGGAATCATATCCAATTAGCCTTGTGTTGATTCAGTCGGTGTCTTCGACTGTAAAGCTTGTGTGAAATTTACCAAGGTTGCAATGTACAGGATCTTCGGATATGGCACTTTTGTGAAGTTGAGAGAAGGAATACTAAACACAACGAAATAGAAAATTCAAATATGAAATGATGAACTGATAATTTGATTACTTTTGCTACTTTTGTTTCAGCTATCAGTTTAGAATGAAACGTACTCTTAGAAAATAATATAAGAGAATCTGATAGACTACGGTTCAATTACCATCAGTCTGGTGCACGGCTGAATAGGGATTTTCCAAATAACGCTAAGTTATATATATATATATATATATATATATATATATATATATATATATATATATATATATATATATATATATATATATATATATATATATATATATTCTTGTGTCATTTCTTTACTGTAAAGCTGTAGCAATCCAGTCTACACAGTCGATAATGTTGAACTGCTTGACAGGTGTTATGTGGTAAACAAATAAAAGTGCGTTTTTGTTTCAGTACCTATATATCTTAGGCTGATCATAACAAAAAGTTATAAAACTTTAATACCATTCTTTTAACATCATGCAAATAATTGTTTGAAATGTAGCAGATGATGATCTCGGAACAGTTCATCTAGGTCTCGATCAGCGTTAAAACATGCACAGACCAGAAAAGGGTATGGGGTTGTGGTAGTGAATTTTTAGGGTTAAATAGGATAAGTTGTATTAGACTTTAGCATTTGATATTGTGATATCAGATTACTTTTAAATAATATACATGAATGACTTTGTAAAGGTTAAAATTGCACCTAGGTATGAAACCGACACAATACGGGAAAAACTGAGCTAATAAATTTATGTTTTACTTTTGCATGTTTGTGCGTGCTTACATTATTTAGTTTTATGTGATTAGTAATGTGCATGTCGTGTTACTGATTCCGATTGTTGTGATTCATTTAGTTAGATACTGGGATTAAGATCATTGCGTAGAATTGTTAATTTAATATTGGTACTTGTGAGAGTTTGACAGATATTGTATTGATATTGATTATCTGTGATACAGGTTTTTACTTGTCTTCTTGATTTTGTATCACAATTTACTGTCGATGGATAGTCCTATAAGACAATTTTCACAAAACTATATGTCATTAGCTAATAGTAAGAAAAGGTAGGACGCTTTTCACCTTGTAAGAAAACTACAATATAACGTGCCTACAAAGTTTTCATATACCCGAAGAACGAAAGTCAGATGTTAAATCTGAATGGGGATTAGAGATTGTTTTAGCTTAGGCCTGCGTTGGCAATTTTGCTCAGAAGTAATTTGATTATATAAGAAATCGATCCAAAGTTAATTATTTGATAGCTAACATGATAGTGCAAGGGAAGATTACATTGCTTACTATAAATGAGCCAAAAATAATTAACAATTTTATGAAACCATGAAGAAAAATATAGCAGATTTTCAGTGTGACTTTATTGCTTGATGTTGTGATTGTAAATTGAGATTGAATAAGGTAATGGATTTAACAATTATCAAAACATAAATAACAGAATGTTTGGAAAATGTGATAGCTATGTTGGAAAGTTTAAAGTTATGTGAGGGATCTTAAATACAAAACAACAAAAGAAAAGAGTTTGCTTTGATTACAAAACTCCTAGATGACAAGAATGTGTGGACGTTTACTTGATTTCAAAATGATTTAAGTGGTTATGTTTTGAGACGTTATATTGTACCAGGTTATATATCGTATCATTAAATAATACTTTTAGAAATAAAACTTGAAGAAAATGTTACTGTTAACGGCTATAGGAAAATGAATAACTCCTTATTAAAAGATGAAGAATATATCAAAATTGTAAATGATGCAATATATGAAGTAAAATAGACACACACCATTGAAACAGATGAAATAGATTTCAAAGACATTACACCTGAGAATCGTAAGTTCTGTTTATCAGATCAACCAGTATTAGAAACCTTATTATAATTAGAAGCATCATTATACAATATGCCTCAAAAAGAAACGAAAAGAAAGTTTGGAAGAACAAAATTAAAAAACCCAGTGGAAAGTAAAACATATAAATATTACAATAGGATAAGAAAAATGACAAGACATAGTGACTAAAAATGAAAAGAGATAGTGAATAAAAACCAGCAATTGCAAGAGATAAGAAAGTGCAGCAAAGGGGTTGTGATAAGATCAAAAGCAGATTCAGAAATATGGGTTAAAAGCCGAACAAAATACAGCTCTATTTAAATAATATGACTTATGCTAATACAATCATGTCAAACGCGAATTATCGTAATAAGATATAAAATGAAAGTTTGGATTTTAAAGGAGAGATAACTTGAAGAGGATTAAGTTAAAAATGAATGTAAGCAGGCTAATAATTTGTCACAGTGTTTAGAATGCAAAATTATTTATCAAGAAGTCACAAAAGATGAAGGAAATGCATAATGACAAAGTACAGGCTGAAATGGATCTACCACAGAGTTGTATAGTTCGTTCTTTCTAAAAGATGTTTTAATACAAGAGGACCGAAATGGAATTATTTCTCATAGACTTTTTTTGGAAATATTAGAATGACTATAATTATAGTCTTGATATACCTGGTCTAATTTTGTCATTATATTTTGAAGAAGCATGTGATGAAATTTCCTGTAAATTTAGAGATAAAAAGTTTAGATACTATAACTGTTCGTCTTTCAATACTAAAATGGATAAAACAATTTTCTTATGGATATAAATACATGCCTATTGAAAAATGGAAATATACGGGTCTTTTATAATGTATAACGAGGATGTGGGCAAGGATATCCACTTTCTCCATACATTTTTATTTTCTGCGTTGAGATGCTTTGGAAACTGTTAAAAAGAACAAACAGCCATAGGAGGAATGAATATTAATAATGCTGAGAGAAGAAAAATAAGTCAGTTCCTTTATGATGCTCAGATCTGTTTAGATGGTATATAACTTTTTATTAGATCTTCATTAGACTTGTTATAAACTTATATGGACTGTCAGTATTAAAAATCAATATAGAGCTTGTTTTAAAAGACGTGATATGTTCAAAAAGGTCTGAAGATGGTTGCAATTAAATATTTTATGAAAGGCCATTAAAAACAATATGTGTATGGGTTGTGTGTTTGCGAGTGATACAGAAAAATGACAAACAACAATGCTGGTGCGAAACATTCACAAGTGATTTAGGAATCTACCAATTATCTGTTTGTGTACTTTCACATACACTTAATGTGTTGTCTGAGTGTGATATACCATTGACAGAACAACAAAATTTTAATCGAACAGATAATAAAAAAGATATAAAGCAGTTTCAAGAAATTTTGTAGCAAGTTTAATATTCCTGCTTATATTGACTGGAGAGTTTTAGTGGAAACAATATCTGATTAATAATGAAACCGAAGAACATTAAGTCTTTCAAGAATCCGTATCAGCTGATGTGTCAAGTTCTATTAAACAACACATTAATTATGGAGTTGGACTAGTTTAATACTAGTGAAAAAGTGACAGCTGCAGAAATGAATGCAATGATGTCACTCTATGAAAAAATACAGTAGATTTTTTCTTCAAGATAGTAAAGTGTGAAAATTTGGGAATAGCATGTCTAAATTAGACTATTATGTAACATCTGTTTAGTTTGTGATGTTGAAAATGTATGAACAATGGGACAGTCTGGTATATTATTAAATATATTGTAAAACAAGACCACATTTTAAACATTCATTTTAGGTGAGCATGCTTATAACTCGAATGAACACAGCACAAAACTATTTCAGGAAAATATTACAAAGTTTGACAAAACAATGCAGTTGTTGCTGATGGAATATTTTTATTATACATTGATACGGTAATGAAAATGTGCAGCATACTAAATTACAATAGCAATTTATAAAGGTCGTCATATCCATTTGTACTAGAAATAAATGCTACTACGACTATCAAACTGCTGATAAACAGTGTGCAACAGGTTGTCAGAAAATAGATCATGAAAAAAAAGCAGAATCAGGGGGAAAGGTTTTGTAATAATAATGTCGACAGTAGGTCAGGACTATTAAATAAGAATAACGAAATTATTCTACTTACAGTGACACACTCAACTAATAGGCCGTTTGATACAATATATATATATCATGAAACTAATGGAAAGAGTTGTAGCAATCAACATTTTAAATTATTTATATCATTAATAGACTACTTAATCTCCAATCAATCTTGTTATTATAATAAAACATTTAGCAATATTGCAGAGATTAAACTAATTAATTCAAGAATTAATATAATGGCATTCAGCTAGTAAAGAAAATAAATTACGGTTTATGTCAAAGGCCAGGTTATTACGAAAATAGTTAAACGAGGCAATGCTGATGTGTTATTTTTGTTTTAAAAACAACTTATTGTGTTGTTTTGTTTATTGCCTGGTTGAACAAATGTTGAAATGTTGCATTTATCAATGAACGAATCTTTGGAAACTCCATTACCGCTGTCATATTTGCTACCGTGTCTTACCGTTATCATTTTATAAAGAATGCAAGTTTTAGACCAAGAGTTGCTACTATCATTCCAATTGATGTCAAAGAAAACAGTATCAATTGTTAAATATTTTTCATTGGATAGACCTTTAGATCTTTAACTTAATAGTTAATTTTCTATAACTTTGAGATTTAATTTGTAATAAAATGTTATTTGTCGAATTTGTTACATTTTCTTGTATTTGTGCTCTTTGGACGTCATATGTTTACAAAGAGTTTTGGGATTCATGTATCTGTAGTTGAATCGTATGGTAAGTCTCCTCAAACCATCACTTAATCTCTCCCTCTCTCCCTCTCTCCAACATCCCTATCTTTCTTTGTGATGGTTGGATAGGCACAACATATCAAGGCATATTTCTCTCCTTCTCTGGACCATCGTAGCAATCTATAAGCAAAAATACGTCAAAAAACGAACTCAACGGAGTTTCGCCTGTGTCTCTATACTCAGGAATAATGGTAGAATTTACAGTCAACCGACAGCGAAAGAGTGCGAAGGAGGATAAAAACACTATTATCGATGAAACCCGTGTTAATTACGGCATTAGTATGACCTATATCAACCGTAAATAAAGTTAAATGTTTGAGTGACCTATTGTTGGTTAGCCACATCTAAGAGACTATTTTCCCCATACGTTTCAATATAAACGATGGTGAATGAATAGATATGAGTTCAGTATTTACATTTTAATCATGCAGTACTTGTAGTGCTCTACTTTCTTCGTTTAAGCCAGCTTTCATGTTCAAGCTATAGTCGTGTCTTTTATTTAATTAAAGAATATGAATGAAAATAGAGCTGAAACAATCAATTTCCAATGAGAAATGTGAGTATGCGCAATAGGTGCAGAATTACGTTTTATCACAGACACATTGGGTAAGATGTGAAGATTTCACTACCTCTGACAACACACAGATTCCTGAAGTGAATCGTAACATCGTTGGAAATGCTGGTTATGTATTTTGATATACTACATGTTGTCTAAATCATTCTTTCAGAGGAAACATACACACATAGATACATACATAGATACATAAATAGATACCTACTTTCATACATACATATATACATAGATAGATAGATAGATTGACAGATAGATAGATACGTACATACATATATACATACATACATACATACATGCATACATACATACATACATACATACATACATACATACATACATGCATGCATGCATGCATGCATGCATGCATACATACATACATACATACATACATACATACATACATACATTTTCATGAGGAGTTAATCCTAAATTGTTTCCCCAACTATGGATGGGATATTCTAGAGTAAATAGGAATTTAACATAGGGAATATGTAGTGACCATGTATTGTGACTGTCTAGGTTCAACATAAATTGGGGAGGGGTGACGTCAAGGTACTCGACACTGAGGAAACAATGGCAACAATGTTGCAAGGTTCTGACTTCAATCGGGCGGAACAGTGTTGCAAGGGGCTGAACTGAATACGCGTTACTCTAGGAACAAGGGACAAATACACTAGAGACATAGACATAGACATACAGACATGATCAGAGACATGGAAAGAGATATATACATTGACATACATATATTTATCTACATAAAACTATCCAACAAAAAACTAAACAACCGACTAAAACATTTTTAGGTAAGAGAGAATAAGCATCTTTTCTAGACAATTGAGGGTCCCTGAAAGGGCCGTTGGGTTTTTTCTTCTTCTTTTTCTTCTTCTTTTAATATCCCTCTTCTTTACTGCTTTTTCACCAATTTCTTATCATCTTCACTAAGTTTGTCTTCTTTTTCCTCTCATCCGGTTCATCCTTCACTTCCTCCTTCTCATCCTCCTCTACCTTTTTTTCTCGTTTCGTTTTCTTTCTCTTTCATTCTTGTCTCATTGTATCTTCTTATCTGTTAATTTTCCTGCTGTTCCTCCTGTTCTTTCTTTTTCCTGTTCGATGAGTTCCTTTAGTCTTTCTTTTGTCTTCCTCAAATTATTGATTTCCATGTTGACTCTGTGGAGACTATAAGAACCATACTATAAACTTTTTAACATTTCCTGCATCATCCCCAAATCGTCCAGTCATCATCATCATTGGCGGCTCAGTATCGATAGACCATGCGAATAGCGCCATTGAAGTGTCGTCTGTCCCTGGGGTGTTGACATTGTCGGCTTTGGCTGTGCAGGCCTATGCGCCAGTAACAGTCCCAATTGCATTTGGTGCAGACATACTGAGAAGTCTGAGTTACTGGGGTTGCTGCCGCGCTCATCTTTCTCTCACGTTTTTCTTCCGCCAACTAGCCTTTCCTCGTATCAGCGACTGCTATGTCCATGCTTAACATCAGTCTCCAAGTGCATCTGTCCTCGGCCAGCACTTCCCAACCGTCAGGTGAAATGTCGCATGGCTTCATGGCCCTCTTGCACACATCCTTGAAACGGAGTGGGGGCGGCCAACTCTTTTGGTGCCAGTAGCCAGCTGTCCATATAGGATGTCCTTTGGTAGCCTACTATCCTCCATGCGTCGGACGTGTCCCAGCCACCAAACGCGGCGTTTGCTCAGCAGGGAGTACATGAATGATCTCGCTGTGTGGGACGTGGTCTTGCCAGTTGATTTTCAGGATGCGTTTTAAGCATCGTATATAGAAGGAGTTGAACCGGCGCTGTTTCCTCGTGTAGCTGCAGGTCTCACTTCCATATAGAAGGGTGCTGAGAACTCTGTCAGCACGTTGTTTTCCCACACCCTCTTCCTTAGTCTTGCTATGATGGTGTTTGCCTTTCCAAGCGTTCTGTCCAGCTCCACATCAAGCGAGAGATTGTTGCTGATGGTTGACACCAGGTACGTAAAGTTGATGACTGCTTCCAGGGTGACACCAACAATTTTAATGGAAGGGGCAATGGTTGCATCTTGCACGCTGACGTTTGTCTTTTCCAGACTGAGTGTGATCCCAAACTGCTTGCAGGCATCGGCGAAATGGTTTACCAGTCTCTGGAGGGCATCCTCGCTGTGGGTCACAGAGCCGCTTGATCTGCAAAAACCATTTCCCTAATGAGCACCGACCTCACTTTGGTCTTCGAGCGCAGTCGTGCCAGGTTGAACAGTCTCCCGTCGGACCTGTTGTGTAGATGTACGCCATCAGTGGACGAGTCGAAGGCGTTGGACAGGATCAGTGAGAAGAAGATACGGCAAAGGGTTGGGATCAGCACGCAGCCCTGCTTCACGCCGCAGTTGACTGAGAAGGAGGCTGAGCAGGATCCATCATCCATGACTGGTCCCTTCATATCGGCATGGAAAAAGATTATCATGCTGCAGAGTTTTGGGGGCAACCGATCTTAATGAAATGTACAAAAAGGCCCTTCCTGCTGACCAGGTCAAAGACCTTGGTGAGGTCGATGAACATCATGTAGAGTGGTTGACCTTGCTCACTGCTATTCTCTTGGGGTTGTTGTAGGGAGAAGATCATGTCGGTCGTCGACCTGCCTACTCTGAAGCCGCACTAGGATTCCTGGTGCACACGCTTCGTTAGCAGCTGAAGCCTGTATGCGGCGAAACACATTTCCATCGATGCTCAGGGATAAAATCCCTCTATAATTATTACAGTCACTGCGGTCACCTTTGTTTTTGTAAAGTGACATAATTGTGGCGTCGCGCATGTCTTGGGGGACTGCTCATTCCTCCCTCTCAGCAGAGGCAAAGTAGCTCATCCAGCGGCTGCAGCAATGTTGATTTCCCACATTTGATAGCTTCGGGCGGGATGCAGTCACTACCAGGTGCTTTGTCGTTTGGGACAGAGTCGATTGCTTTGCTGAGCTCCTCTATGGCGGGCACTTTGTCAAGCTCCTCCATGTTTGGCAGTTTATTTATCTTGCTAAGGGCCGCATCGGTGACTGACGTTTCTCGTGAGCATAGCTCTGAGTAGTGCTCCACCTATCTGGCCATCTGTTGATCACGATTAGTGATCTTCTCTCCCGTAAGATATTTCAGCAGGGACCCCTTTCACTGAGGAACTAAAGCCTTCCTGATGCAGCTGTATATACCGTGGATGTTTTCGGACTCGGCACTGTGCTGAATTCCTTCACACAGTTGTTCCCTGTACTCGTTCGCGCACTTTTTGCGATGCGTTGGGTGTTTCTTCGGGCACTTGTGAGAGCAGCAAGCGTCCGTTCATTATGGCATTTTTTGTAAGCTATGAAGGCTTTTCGTTCGTCCTCGGTTATTGGTTCCATCCTTGATAAGTGTGCGTTGAACTAATCCTGGCTGGACCGTTCCTTCTTCCCAAACGTGGACATGGATGTGCTGTAGATGGCACCCTTCATGGCGTTCCACTTTGCTGTGGCATCGTGCTCTGGCAGTTTCTGGAGAGCCTGGTCCAGGACGGACGCATACTCTATCACCTTGCACGGGACCTACATATGTGCAGCGTTTATGCGAGGGCGTACTTTTGTTTTTGAGCGGTGAATGTATGTGGCTGTAGGCGCACCCCGCTGCTCACGAGGGCGTTGTTGGAGTCGCAGTCTGTACTGTTGTAGGTTCTGGTGGAGAGGACGCTGTTAAGGGCAGAACACCTGGTGATGACCAAATCAAGCTGGTGCCAACGATGAGACCTGGGGTGTTTCCATTACACTTTGTGTTGTGGCTTCCACTTGAAGAAAGTGTTTATGACGCACAGGTCATGGTAGGTGCACAAATTCACAGCACCGTCTCTGACCGTTTTCGTTAGTCTTTCCAGTGCCATGAAGTCCGAGGCAGGTAGAACATGACTCGTGGTCTGCACCTACTCTGGCATTAAAGTCGCCGAAGAGGAAGAGTGGTTTGTCTTTGAGACATACTTTGATCTGTTCGTCCAGTTGCCCATATAACTTATCCTTTGTGTCCTCTGAAGACGTGAGGGTTGGGGCATAGACACTGAGGATGTTGAAAGGACCTTCAGCAGCGGTAAGGAGGATGGACAACATACGCTCAGTGCTCCTACTGGAGGCTCAACAGAGGACAGGAGGTTGTTTTTATATCAAAGCCCACTCCGTGCTGGTGGGGACCCTCATGTTATCGACCCTTCCAGAAGAAGGTGTAGTTTTCCTCTCTGAGGGAGCCGCTGTAGGCGAGCCTGGTTTCCTGGAGGCAGCTATACTGACATTTATTCTGGTGAGCTATCTACAGATGATGGCCGTCTTCCTGGTGTCGTCCATCTCCCTAAGGTTGTCAGAGATGCATGTGCACACGGTGCGCATGCTGCACCTTGCGAATCGAAGAGCTAGAGCCTTCTTTATAAGTTTATTTTGTCTGGTGTGAAATTATCGTCTGCTTGTCATGCTAAGCAACACACTCAGCTCCAGACACCCACTAAAGCAGGAAGACGATGGCGGGTGAACACCTTACTGACCGGGTACTGCCCGGCTTGATGCGGGCGGTTTTCGGCCAGTGGGACATGATGATTCCTCCCACCGTCAAAGCTAACCCGTGGCGCCTCATCCCTACGCCAATCGGGTGGGACTTGTAACCCGTAAACTGTCAGCTTCCGTGTTGTTTCCTCACTCAATAGCGAGACTGGAGTGATCTCACCAGGGTGCAAGCCTGGGCGTGGAGTATGGATATCCTGGGCTGCCCAGACGTCAGGATCCCCCTCTCGTCCTTGCTGGTGGGGTCCAAGGGAATGCTAAGTATGACATTTGGCACCAGGAACTGCCGCAAGGAAGTCGTAGTTGACACCCAGCCGCCTTAGGGGCTCCACGTCCAGATTTTCTGTCTGGGTTTACTCCCGTCCTGTAGCCTTTCCTTCTCCCGAAGATATCCACAAGGCACCGGAGCCATCATCCAGTGGATGAGACTTGGTGGGTTTGGAATCAGAGTTTCCTTCTCCTAGACAAACTGTCTGACAAAGCTAACGAGTTCCATCTGCTAGGTTTCGGAGTCAGAGTTTATCTTCTCTTAGACTGGCTGCCTGTCAAGGCTAACGACCCCAGTCTTCCCACCCAGTCATACCGCCGGGCACTTGGTCGCGCCACACAGCAGGCTCTGTGGAAGCAGGGGGTCCCGCGTGAAGGTGCTGCTGTGGACACAATAGTGTAGGAGAGGCCATATGTAAGTAACCTCCTGCCCAGACAGTGGTTCCGCAGCGTTCACTACACCAGAAAAGGAGAGGCTGTGAAAAAGGCTTCATTTTCTCTTGTATAGCGGGACGTAAGGCCCAGGCATCGCACACACCCCATTATCTACTATCCACACAGGAGGAGCTAAAAGAAACCAAAATGGACTATCCACACATGATAAGGAGGCAAAACAACCCCAAAATATATTATCAATAACCACAATAATCCATCCACACACTGGAAGGAGAAAAAACAATCCCATATTATACTATCCACAAATCAAAATATCAACACACGAGTAGGAGAAAATCATCAAACCCAAAATATACTATCAATAACCACAACATACCATCCACACAGGGGAAGGAGAAAAAACAAATCCTAATATATCATCCAAACAGAAGGGAAGGTAAAATAAACCATACTCTCTGCTAATCAGAAAAACGTACGCGAACCCTTACAAACCCCAAAATCTAGTATCCACCAAAACGTATGCTCATTTATGCAAACATACATTCTAGTTCCACACAAACGTGCGTTATCTCATACCAACACACACACACACACACACACACAATTACATCAGTAAAGGAGTGAGTGTTTATAATCACACTACTCCACATTCACACAAACTGACAACCTGAATAGTCTCTTTTCTAGAGTATTGGAGTAGCCCTGAGAAGGACTGTTTTTTGAACTCCTTATGCACCTAGCTAATGGTTATAACTTCCGGGCATGGCACCACAGACACATCTCCTGCTCCAATCACGATCGAAGTTGATTCTTGCAGTTGGGAGCGCTGAGGGAGGTTGACTGGCTTCACTCTCCCAGTCTTCACTTTGAGGGATAACTAAGGCTACCATTCTTCTCCTCTTCTGCACACGTGGATGTCGTCTTCTTTCCTCCTGTGGCCGCTGAGGCTCCCGCTCTTGCCTTTGCAATTCTTGGTCCCCGATCTGTATTTGTGGGAAGACAGGTCTCTGTGCTGGTTGTGTCTGTGGTGTTGGAAGTGACTGTGGAGGTGTCCTCGCCATAGGCTTAACTTCACAGCACTGTCTTAGCTTTAAGTGAGGCAAAAGTGTTCTTTTCTTTTCCTCTTCTCCGTTCTTCTTCTCTTCCTTTTCCTCTTCCTCTATCCTGTCTTCCGCCTGTATCGCGTCCATAGCCAGCTCATCTAATAATCGCCTGGCATAATCTAGGTGCCTTTAGAGCTCCAGTAACGTTGCTGTTCCCCTACTGTTCTTTACAGTTGATGAATCAACAATGGGTAGCCAGTTTGACGAGCGTTCCCTTTATATGGGTCAAGCACGGACGTGAAGGAAATCATCAAATGTCACAAAATGTCACAAAAACTTACATTGTCCATATCATTACTCCAATAAATATGATTTGAGCGGACCTAAAATAAACACTCACTTACTTATTACTTACAAAACCTATTATCAAAAACTCACTGACTATTTGACAAGTCACGGAAAAAGAAACGCGTATAGACACACTTCATACAAACTCGACCAAACGAATTGCTTATAGACACTTTTCAATTTTTAGCTTACTAACATACCATTGTCAATTTAATTAGTATCTCTTTCCTAGAGTATTAGGTAGACATAAAAATGGCTATTTTTGAGGACGAGGAGTTATGGCAATATTTTATTAAGATTGCGTCCCATTCTGGCGGCATGCTTTCCCACAGAATAGGGTCTGATTCTTCGGAAACAGAAGGAGAACTCTTTGATGTCTACAAGACAGTCAACAAAACCTCTGTCTAGTTCCTGCTGCTGATGCTCTCTCTCTCTCTCTTTGCTGTTTCTAAGGTGGTGCTCTACAGTTTCGTATTTTGCATAGGGTTAGAATTTTAAAGAAAAATAATTTCCCCGGCTTTCCTCACTGGTTATACTGGCTATTTAAAAAAGACCTTATATATCTTAGGTATAATTCAAGGAACCTTTAATTCCCTTTATTTTGATGTATGATTGATGAGTGTAATATGGGTTATAGAGTATACAGATTGGCCTTACTTCAGATGTGCACCTTTCACAAAAGTGCTAGCTCTACTTGGTCATTTTCACTTCCTGAACTTCAGAGGTAAATTGTATTAAAAAAAGCCGATAACCTTTTTTACATTTCATATATTTGGCAATTCATTCATTGCACTTTCAGAAGCTGGTATTGTCTAGTCTGGCAAAATTCATTTTCCCTATTTTAATAGCTGCTATGTATAGTGTACTTTAGGCTAATTCAGGCTGATTTTTTAACACAAGGGAGCAGTCATTTTAGTCAGCAGTGTGCTTAAATCATGTAAAATTTCCAAACGTACTATATCCAAAAGAAATATCATCCACATTACATTAATATAGCATAGAGGTATGCCAACATTCTCTCCACATTGCATGTTTTAAATGCGAACTACTTCACCTTACATACGTCACTCTCTCAAAAGTACATATTAACTGGTGAGCGCCCCCTAAAGTTTGTACTTCTCCGACCATTTTTCTTTCTTCTTCTTGTTTTCCTCTCCGAAGAGTTCTTCTAGCAGGTCTTCAGAAACTTTAAATATTCTGACATTCTCTATCTCTGCAGGCTTAGGTATCAGGCTTTGCATGACACGATGTAAATGCGCGTAAGATTCGTTCAGCTTAGCTAGTCCTGGGCACATTTTCATAGTAGGATGAGTCAACAATGGATGGACAATAATGTATGTACCACTGTTTTATGTCTACACGGTAGGCTGTTTGATTAATCCTAGGGGAAGGAATTCGAGCCACATCCCCCAGGCTTTTATGTGCTAACGGAGCACTGCTTGATTGAAGCCATCAGGCAGTGGGACTAAGATTAGTCACTAACTGTCTGAATGGAGGGCTTGATGGCGAGTGGGAATAGACCCAACACACACTCGACCTATTCAGTCGCTACTACTTAGCTGCATTTAGGTATTTATGAGTGGGAATGGATCCATCACACACTCATATGTTGGTACTGAATTGTCAGTAATATTAAGAGCGTGCAATGGACGCTAAACATTTTGATGTCTGGCCGTGGCAAGGGAGGATTATGTGGAAAGGTGGCTCCAAGTTCACAGGTCGGTGCTCCTAGACTTCAGGGTATCTGGTCAAAATTGTCGTCCTACACAATTTTGAGAAAGAAAAAAAAAACTCTGTTTTGAGTTTAGAATTTAGCTTAGGAGAGGTATCTTAGTGACAGTTTTTAGTAAAGTTTGCCACCTTGTGTGGCTGTTACTGATGGTCTTGAACTTTTGAGACCACATTATATAAATGATTCTGTTTTTAGGGTTTTACTTGTCTAAATTGTCGTTGTTTCATTTGCATCCTTGTACTGCTGGGCTTGATGGTATTTGGTGTTGGTTCCGGTACAAATTCTTGCGAAGAGAAAGAAAATCGACTAAATCCCAATTAAAGTGGACCTCTGCTGGAAGTAGGCCTGTGTTAACTTTGGTAGCCGCTACTATACCATCGCTTCTTGTACACCCCAATTCATTGCGTTAGTTTCCGTCATATTTGAAAACTGTGTCGCATTTATTGACTGCGCATAGACGCTAGCGCATCTAGATAGGGAATGTTACGTCACAGTGCGCTCTCTTCGGATTGGAAGACTGGCTCCGTGTTGTGACTGAATTTTGTAACGCGTGTTTGGATTGGTGAATAAACTCAATCCGTTCCGATCCGCACTTCCCCTATAAATAACCGCAGTTCAATGCATTCCCTTCACTTGTTCTCGTCACAAGATGTGGACAAACGTAGAATCATCTACTCTCGTATCGTCAATGCTGTTCCGTACAGACTTACCCATGTACGTGAACTCACCATGGACAATTATCAGGATCACGGAAACGAGTGTTTGGAAAAGAAGGATTTATATGAAGAGACAATGCTATTTGAAGAGGGTTCTTATCTACTAATCAGAAGTCAGAAGAAGTTTGAGGAAGAGTAGCATACATATACGTTACTCTCTATGTTAACATAATTATGTTAACAAAACCCAAAGGCCCTTTTCATAGCCACTCATATGCCTCGAAAACGAGTTGCTTTCTTGCCTAAAAATAATATTTAGTTAGGTTTATACTTGTTTGCACGTTCTTTGTTGTCTGTGTTATCTCTGTCTCTGTCCCGACAGTCCCGTTCCCTCCAAGCGTTCTGGGGTTTTTCCGTTCCGTACAGACTTACCTATGTACGTGAACTCACCATGGACAATTATCAGGATCACGGAAACGAGTGTTTGGAAAAGAAGGATTTATATGAAGAGACAATGCTGTTTGAAGAGGGTTCTTATCTACGGATCAGAAGTCAGAAGAAGTTTGAGGAAGAGTAGCAGACGTATACGTTGCTCTCTATGTTAACATAATTATGTTAACAAAAACCAAAGGCCCTTTTCATAGCCACTCATATGCCTCGAAAACGAGTTGCTTTCTTGCCTAAAAATAATATTTAGTTAGTTTTATACTTGTTTGCACGTTTTTTGTTGTCTGTGTTATCTCTGTCTCTGTCCCGACAGTCCCGTTCCCTCCAAGCGTTCTGGGTTTTTTCCCCGCTGTTTGTCCCAATTAAGGTCAGCCCTTTCTACATTGTTGCTAATCGTCAGTACCGTGATGTGATCTCCCCTGTTACATTCCTATTGTCCCCATACAGTCCCAATACTTTTTGGTCCCTTTATAGTCCCATCTGTGTTAAAATTTCCCATGATAAATCCCCATTGTCCCTAAACGTTTCCATGACCTTTTTGACTGGGATTTCCTTTGTCCCAAAAGTATCCCCCTTCACTACTTCCCAGGCTCTTTATCATTCTGCCGTGTCGTTCTTGTCGGCATATGTTCAGCGCACCACGATAGCCCCGGGCCAAACACATTTTGTCCTGTAGGTTGTTAATTTGGACGAGGTTACTTTTGGCGCTATTAACACTTATTTTTGCGTCCTCTCCCTTTGGGAAGAGAAATTTGAGCTATGTGCAGTATCGCTTTTCCATAAGTGATGTGAAACTTGTCGTTGGACTGCTGAAATTGTTGAAACTTGACGATGACTTTGGATGATGTCAATTCTGATGCCCCGCTAAACGCAATCCAAACAGGGGACTTCCGACTGTCGTGATAAATGGAAAGTGTCAAGCGATCGTCTTCGTTAGCTCGACATTGCCGTTTCAGTGTAGTTAACAAAGAATCCCACAAATCGATGATGAACCCTTGTTTTCTCCAGTGTTAAGTCTGACTTGAAATCTTTAAATTTCACCGTGTACGTCCAGACCGTGGTTCTGATTTTCTAGAGAAGCGTTTATCCGTGTCTCGAATGTGGTGGTAGTTTGTAGTTTTCAGGTGTTGTTGGTGGTGGATTATGATATGACATAGACTCTCTGGGTCTGGAGAATGGCTCATTCGTGCCATCTTTAACATCGCTGGGATGAATTTGAGCCAAGACGTCAGCTACTGTACGAGGTGATAGGTCAAGTTTCTGTCTCTTATTATCTTCCCCTTTCTTCACGAAGTGGTGCGATCGTTTCATCTTGTTTGCAAACTTGCAAATGACAACATTTTAAACGTTATGGTACATGCATACATGCATACATACATACATACAGACAGACAGACAGACAGATAGATAGATAGATAGAAGATAGATAGATAGATAGATAGATAGATAGATAGATAGATAAGGTTAGTGTATTGTATTCCCTTTATAAAGGATCATTGTTTTCCATGAAAGTACTCATTTCACGCTCAGTCCTACCAGAAAGATGGAAGTGCCAACACAGATCGAGCTTCTGATCAAATCTTTGCGAGGTGTCATGAGGTTTTCTTCAGAGAAGACGACTGACGTATCCCCTTACTTTCGAAATAAAAGTTTAGGTCTTTGCTATATCTGTCACAAGATAGGGCGTTAGTCGTCTGAATGTCCACAACGTTAAAGTACGACAGGCATAAAACGAGACAAAGGTCAAGATACCTGTTATCATTGTCAAGAGAAAAGACATTGGTCTTCATACTGCCCTAATAAAAAAAGAACCGATCGAAAAAACAAGATGATTAGGAAGAGAGGTCTTCCGAACATGAAGAAGAAACCTGCGAATAGGAGTATAATCCACACATCCCCAGAAAGAGACAAAACGAAGATGAGAAAAAAATATAAGGAAGGAAAAAAGGAAAAAACAGTGAAAGTAAAGAAATTCATAAAGGAGAGAGTGAAAGCAAACGAAGAATCTAATGAACTCTTTAAAGCGATGTGACGTGAAATTTGATTAAAACTTGTAACATAAAATATACTAAAATGAAAAACGTACGTGTCTCTTGGTTTTGATTTTAATAATAATAATAATAATAATAATAATAATAAGGACCTACACGCACGAACTCATACACGTACATAATGGAAAAAAGAGATTTGAGTTTTATTTGGTTTTGGCAAACTTTGAATAGTCTCTTTTCGAGAGAGGTGGGTAACCCTGAAAAGGACCGTTGAGTGTTTTTTTTTTTTTTTTTTTTTTTTGGGGGGGGTTATTTTATAATTTAAAAAGTCTGGAACGAGAGGTAATGCGCGTTATATGCCTTAACCCTTTGTCATGGCCAATGCCTACTTCTGGACCTGCTACAATCGGTGGTAGAAATCTCTAGTGTCGGTATCTCAAACGTAGCGGGGGTGTGAACGTGAGTAGAATGTTTGGCCTGGGAATGTCTTTTTCTCTTGGTTCGTATTAAAGATACACTTGTTTCAAATTCATTATCTCATCCTAAATGTCTAAGAGTACCGTCACCGTTTGACTTTCACTGTGCTCCTTCGCTTCTAGACCTTGGTTATTCTCTGCTTTTTCTTTCGCCTGTAAATTTCTTCTTTACACTTTTTCTTCTCGCTGTTACTGTTAAATGAGTAAGGCTTGTCGTGATTCTTTCTGTTGTTGCACAAATTCTTTCTGCGTCTGTTTAAAGGCCTCGATGACCGGTAAGGAAGGAGAAAGCGGAGAAGGTGCTGGTACCTGAACAAATTCTTGTGAAGAGAGAAAATCCGCTAAATTCTAATTAAAATCGTTTTCTTCTGAAAGTAGGAATGTGGTTATTTTAGTTGTCGCTGCTATGCTATTACTCCTCGTCTCCACGGCCGATTCACCCCAATTCATTGCCTTTCTACTTTCCGTCATGTTTTAACAAGGTCACATCGATTTACTGCGCACAGACGCTAGCGCACGAATATAGGGACTGTGAGGTCACATGCAGCTCTCTTCGGATTGGAAGACAGACTCCACACTCTAACTGAATTTGTAACGCGTATTGGGACTGGTGAAAGAACTCAATCCGTTTCGATCCTCTCTTCCGCTATAAATAACCGCGGTTCGCCTCATTCCATTCACTTGTTCTTGTCACAAGATGAGGATTAGCGTAGAAGCGTTCATCTCATATCGTCGATACTCTTTCACCCGGACTATCCCATGTATACCAAATCATCATGAACTATTACCAAGATAACAGAGACTTCCCTTTGGAAAGAAGAATCTATGTGGAGAGGAACGGTTGTCTAAAGAGAGTCTTAATGTACGGTCCAGATGTGAGACGAACTTTGAAGAAGATAAGAAGACCTGTGCTATGTTTCGTATTTTAACTTAGTGCTGTAAACAACAAAACCAAAGGCCCTTTTCGGGGCCGCTCAACTGTCAGGAAACGTTGCCAATTCTCTCACGCCTAAATTTTTTGTCTGTTGTATATCTTTGTTTGATATATTAATGTACATAAATCTATTTATGTTGATGTATATGTCTATATCTCTAACCATGTATATATGGCTGTGCCTCTACTGTATGTGTCCCTTGTCCCTAGAGTAACGAGTATTCAGGTTAGCCCTTTTCAATACGGTTTCTCCTTATTGAGGTCAGCCCCTTTCAACATTGTTGCCATTGTTTCCCTAGTGTCTAGTACCGTGACGTCAGCCCTCTCCAATTTATATTGACCCTAGACACTCCCAATACACTGTCGCTATACATTCCCTATATTAAATTCCCATTGACCCTACAGTATCCCACCCATGTTAAACTCCCATGGACCCCAGAGTACACACACACTGTTTTAACATAGACGTTCCATAAACACTGTGGTATCTCCATTCACTACCGAGGTTGCAATGTTAAGTGCCTCGGGTACTATGGATGTTGCAGCTGCAGGTTTACGTGTTGCGGACATTATACGATTCCTTTAGCTTTTACAAGGGTTGGAACAACGTTACCAGGAAATGTAACATTTGTAAAAGACAAGGTAATATAAAATAAAATTTTTAAACACGATGAGATTGTAACCTCTGTAAGCTGAAAAGTATTGATGTAATGCTAAGTATAGCAACGAGCAATAATGAAATAAATCAAGATGCATTTAATATGAAGGTTTATGAATACAATAATTAGTTTCAAGTACGTCAGAACTAAAACATATGGCGTAACGCCAGAGGCTTCATGCCAATTGCTTTGCAGGACTCTTAACCTGGCATCTTTCCGAGAAAATTAAATGGACGCCTTTGATTCCGATTATACATAATGTCCTACTGCGAAAGCAGAGCTACATTAAAGTAAATTGACAGTCAGAGAAAGAAATATATTTTTCGAACCCTATAAAAACCAGAAATGGTAAAATATACAATTCGTTACAGAGAAAAGGTTTGGTAGATGGTTATCAAAATATTTTAAAAGATAAGTACTCATTATTCTACTATTTAACAAATAAGTTTGAAATAAGCCACTTCGATAGGTGACAGCTTCTATAACCTTGAAATCTACACGACACGGTCAAACATGGAATGACTAAATGACTAATAGTATTTCACGATTAGGGAAGACACATTACGTTAATGAAGTCAATATAAGACAGTTAATCCTCTTCGTCCCATCTAGGCCATAAGGCTGCGTCTATCTTATACCATCTAGATCGGTCCTGAGCAAAGGCTTTTGCCTCGCCCCAGGAAAGTCCGATCTCGTCAAGCTCTTCATCACTGTCCATTGTCATGTTATCTTTGGCAGTCGTTTGCACTCGCGCTTACTAGCTAGCATACATCTGAGGCCCTTTGATCCTGATCTCCAAGGAAATTTTGTTCAATCCCGTCTTTTCATATAAGTTCACTCTGGAGATCTTGTTTTGCCAGTATCAAAACAGTAATTTGTTCAATGAAAGCATGACGTCATCACTTGATTACTTAAATGAAAAATTAAGAGCGCAAGGTCGGGACACTGAGTATGTAAATACATGTTTTCTATATTCTTCTACTCGTCTGGTATTACTTCTGTAAAGTGTATTGAACTTGAAATTTATTTTACCAACCTTCCGAGAAGCACAGACCATACGAGTATGATCTTTATTGTCAATATAAGAGCATTACGCTTTCTTTCAAGTCATACAGTTCTTGAATTGCTACCCATTTTGTTTCATCTTTGAACAATCCAACCACTTTCTTGTAAGCGAATGGATTCCATATATGATATCATATTTGGAATCATTTGTGCCACTTAAATGTGTCTGTTCTCTTACATCATCATAAATGCTGCATGTTTCAATATTAATGCCCCAGAGAGTCTGTATCCTTCATTAAAAATTTCCTTTTGTCATCGTAATGGTTTGTTAGCTTATTGCAGATGAAGTCATACATAAACAACTTCTTGCACTGTAAAGCCATCTCACATCTTCGTGATTTGTTTTCTTGTTCTGTAAATAAAATATCTTTATTATTTGCCAATGAAATATCATTTTGAAGTTTAGAGACTTTATGTTAATCAGTGCATATTTTAACACTGGCTTAAGTTTTTTTTTCTCGAAGACATAGTTGTTTATTAATTAAAATATTTTTAATCAAATTCATAGCTAGTTTGTATACTCAATGATGATTTAAGTTTAATACACGATTTTGACGAGGACTTATATTCGAATGTAACTGCTTAAATAATATGTTTTATGTTTATTCCAATCAAAAGATATAACTTCAAACTTTGATAATGAAAAACATATTTTTCGGGGTTCTTTTTGTTTTCAACATACATAATAATATAGATGCTGGATGTTTTTAATCCTTTTTATATATTTTTGGTTAACTTTGTTTTGTAGTGGAGGTGAGTCATCCTTACTAGGAATTATTTTTTTTCTGATGCCAAATGATAATCTGTAAAAATAGTTTTAGAATTATCACTCTATACCAGGGGCGGGCGAACTACGGCCCGCGGGCGGCATGCAGGTCCGCCAAGGGCTTTCATGCGGCCTAGGAACAAGTCATCATTCGCACTGACTCTTATGTTACTCTGTTTATCAAATAAATGTACTTCTTTTTAAGTTTAAGTTTAAGTTTTCAAATATTAACAACATATTAACAACTGAAAATTAATTAGATGTTATTTAGAAAAACCATTTGTTTGTGCTATTTCAAATATTAATTATTTTCACTTAATGAACAATGCGGCCCGCGAAAGGTGTAAATTTGTGTATGCGTCACTTGCACTGGAAAGTTTGCCCACCTCTGCTCTAAGTGATCGCATTTTCTTTTGTTCCTTTAATTTTGTCTTTGTGTACCCATTTAAAGTTCATAAGGAACATGGTTGGCACACACCGTACACAAACGGTAAGCCTCCAGGTACATAATATATGACATTAACTTGATGCATCATTTGGTCTTCATTATAATAATCATGATTTGTTTTGGCATGTCTGTTGGGCATCATACTTATCCCTCCTCTGAATCCAGATTCAATCATTAAAAGCATGCCATAATTGATTATCATTTATAATTCAAACTTACTCATTTTCCAACTATCATATTACGCTAGTCCCGGGTCATGTTCACACTCACGTTCTGAAGTTCTCTAAACTTAAAAATAGAATAAAAATTATCAAAGTATCATTCGTTTTGCAAAGAGAAATCTAAGTGTTATATTTCGTAACATCTTTACATAATACTCTTAGTTTATTCATGTTCCAATTAGCGGTAGTAGTTTCATCAATTCTTTCAAACTTAATCATGCGTTCGTATTTATAAGTATCTTTTCTCCAAAATATTGAGAACTCCTTAGCTTCACTCTCTACTTCAATTTCCACTAAATGTTGTATTGTGTTTATTAGTTTATCAGCCATTTTCACTAAGTTGATCTATAATCCCATTTTGCAAAATAAAACTTTCTTTGAGACGTTCTTCTTATTTAAAAAAGGATACGAACTATATAATTCTTACTAAATAAAATATATTTTTCATCATTATTTTGTATTATTTATACTTCTTGACCTCTTTCACTAAAGCGTTGATAATCAGATAAGAATTGTACCCAGGTGAATTATTAATAAATACTGGAGTATTTTTGGAATATATATTAAATTACAATATTGATGCAAACTACTAACGTATTTTCTTGTTAGGTGATCGTGATCTTTTCCTGTTTGTTGCTGATCCCTGATCCCTTCGTCAACTTCATCACCTTCATGAACTTCGTATTGAATAGTCTTGTTGAAACAAGTTTCCCTAAACTTTCTTTGGAGTGTTTCGGTTTTACAGATATCAAGGGAATTGCAATGCTGCTTGTCGTTATTAGTATACGTCACATATCAGTGTGAAGAGTTCCACAATACAGTTTCCTGAAATTGATTGCAAATGTTCGTTAAATTACACTACAGATTCATTGTTTTCAATATGTAATTGAAGGTAAAGACAAATTCCTGATGGATGACGCATGTTTATATGAGTCGTAATTTATATTACGCAATGGGATCATAATACTTTAAAAATCACAAGAAAGAACAAAAGGAATTTTTACTTCATTTTGGCAGTTTTAAATTTTCATGACTTAACCGTCTCCTGGCGTTATGTCTTTTTTCTATGCTGTTTTGATGCATTTTTTGTGCCTTTTTATTATCTTTAAATTTATTTCTTAGTTTAAAAATGCAAACACTTATAGAACGAACATTTTATGATATTTTTAGATTACTTGGGACAAAACCGATTGTTTAATATCCTTTATTCCAGCTGATGATTAATGAGTGATTATTTTTGTTGTTGTTGTTGTTGTTCTTCTTCTTCTTCTTCTTCTTCTTCTTATCATTATTATTATTATTATTATTATTATTATTATCTGCTTTAATTATTAGCAAAGGATTCTACTCCAGTGTCTGTTTTTCTATCCGTTATTCCAATTGGTCCTATATGTTTGTCTACAGGTTCATAGTCATTATCATGTACAATACATTCATTCATAGTCATTATCATGTACAATACATTCATTCATAGTCATTATCATGTACAATACATTCATTCATAGTCATTATCGTGTACAACAAATTCATTTATAGTCATTATTATGTACAATACATTCATTCATAGTCGTTACGTGTATAATAAATTCATTCATAGTCATTATCGTGTACAATACATTCATTTATAGTCATTATCATGTACAATACATTCATTCATAGTCATTATCGTGTACAATAAATTCATTTATAGTCATTATTATATACAATACATTCATTTATAGTCGTTACGTGTACAATAAATTCATTCATAGTCATTATCGTGTACAGTAAATTCATTCATCGTCATTATCGTGTACAATAAATTCATATTCAAATGTAATTATATATTTTATATTTATTACACATTTACTAATACAGTATTTACATTTATCAAGGCTATGCTTGTGGCTTATAATGATGACCTCGAGATGGGTTGAAATAGTCCAACTGCATAGAGAAAACTTTTTTGCCGTATTTTGTACATTAGGCTATGCTTATTCTTTGTTTTTAATCTAGTCTGCTAAAATTATGCATGAAATTCCTCATATTTTGACTGAAATTTATCAACGTGCGAAGTTACAAAAATGTGTATCTAAACTTGTATTGTTGTCCAATCTTGTATCTAGTATATCAAACGTTTGTTAAACTTTACTTTCTGTTTCGTTTTTGTTCATTATGATTTTAGTTAGTGTTTTAAGATACCAATCTGCACAATGATAATGATATACTCGTCGTTATTTCTTTCTTTCTATAACTCTAGACAGACTGATACACAACGTAAATCATCAATTTTTCCAAATGTTTATTTTGTATAAATATATTTCAACTTCTTATTAGTTTCATGTCCAGGATTAAGTTCTATATTTAGTAAAACGGTTATTAAAATATTCTTTCCTTTTACTCAACTATATATTTTATTTATATTTTAGTTTGAAGTACGTTCTTCTGTTTTAATATTGTACAACGTTACTTAATTAATTCCTGCAAAGTCACTCTTGAGGTTTCACATGAGAAATTGGTGGCCATGTCAAGACATACAGTTTCTCACACGAGCTGGGAACTGGCGTTAGGTTTCGTACACTGCAAAAGGAATCCCTCTTTCAAACGAAACATGTGCAAATAATAGATAGAATTTTAATAAGGTCAAAAATAACATTGCTTATTCATTTCTGACTTGAAGATACTTAACACTCATTTTAGATCAAAAATAAAACAGAAAGTATCCGATTAACTGCGCATTAAAGATTTACTTAATAGAGCTTATTGCCCGCTTAATTACTCACTGGTGGTCGATATCTGCATCTATGTACAAAGAGTGAGATGTGGCAATCCTCCAAGCAACTTTGCCAGTATCTATACTATTACAGATAATATGGCTGATTTGCCAAGTGCAAAAAATAACTACAGTTTTCATTTCCTAATAATTATCAATACACTCCTTAGACACAAAACACCAGAAAGAGGGCATGCATATTGATTTTAATGATTGAGTTAGACTCTAACGAATGTGGGTAAAAGCCAAGACATGACATTGTTTTATTACAATGTACCTGTGATTGTGATCCATGTGGGAATATTACCCATATAAATATGACTGACACATTAAAAATTATAAACAGGGTTAAAATGAATACACGCACTACCAGTCGAAAAGAATTTCTATGAATCCATGTTAAGTAAATTTCATTTGTCCTTTTATTCGTTTTAACTGTCGAGTATTGAAACAAATCAGATATTCCTAAGAAACTCTAGCATACTAAATTTGGTAAGAAAAATATGTTCATACATGTTTCACACATATCCATGCATTACAATATTCTTTACCGTGGCCTTTTTACCTTGAAACTGACGCTATGGATATTTTATGCTTATCTATACTTGTTATTGTGGTCAATTTATCGAATTGATACTAAAATCAGTTCAAAAATGAACTACTAAACAACTTGTTGTGAAGGATTGACAATCGTTTTATTATATCTTTGATGTTTTGTGAAAAACATGTCTGACCTGATTTGTAATTCTCTGTCTGATAAAGATAAAATTGCAACAGGGGATTTGCGTCATTTTTATCATTAATTTTAGAAACTAAATTACACTTGTACGGTTAAGTGATTGGAGTTTGTACGGACACTATAAGATCAGTATGTTAAAGTTCGAATAGTATATTTAGGATTGTAAAATCAAAATATAAAATATACATACAGCAATAGAAATTCTGCCATGAGTTCTCATTGAATAATTTGACTCGTCGTAGTTAGTTTCATTTGAAGTGAGTACAAACGTACAATTACATTTGTCACATAAGAAAATATATTTACTTTATTTGAGAAAACCGCAAAATAGTGCACTGACATGAATTTAGAATACATCTAAAATATCTTTCTCAGATCGAGATTCTGAAATACCTTTCTTATTGCTTGGTTGGTAGCAATGATTTCTTTTCATTGAACATTCAGCAGGTATCAAGCATTTCAATACAGTTACAAAATCTTACATGTTATTGTAGGAGGTCTTCATCTCTGAAGACATTTTTAGGATTACCTCAAATCTGAGGAATCCATCAGCTCTTTTTTTTTTAAACTTGATTTTACATCCTGTACACAACCTGAAACAAACAAAAATACTAATATTGTCTGTAATATTATAAATTAAATAATTCAAATTCTAAGTTTGATCGGATATCTCAGAATTTTGGTGAAGACCTTTGTCTTGTATAATGTCATATAAGACATCTTGAAAATTATCAATTGGGTAGATTAACCTTAATAATACAATAGTCGTCCGATAAATTGAAATATGAACAGAATCAAAGCAAATAACGCAAGAACTTTAAATAGTTACAAATGTATTTCGATTAAAGCGACTTTTCATTCTTACCGGAAATAAGCGATAACCTTTTAACTACATACACAGGCTGCACGTGCCCATGATTCTTAACTGGGCTAATACGCTATCAAGTGGAACTGATACGGCTTATGATATATAAAGCCACGTGGGACGTTAATCTGCGTTCCGACTCGGAGGGAAAAATTTGGTGATGTGAAGCTCTTTTCCGTACCCACAAGTTATGAACTTCGTATACCAAATCCATAGCAAATATTATCCCACAACAAATTAACCTCATTTACCATATATCTATCCCTGCTGGGAAAGTGTTACCTACATTTTTGCGACGATTTTTTTTTAGTAGTAAGTGAAGAAAAGCAAGTATTGAGTAAAGAAATGTGTGTGTATGTGTGTGTGTGTGTGTGATTAGGATCTTTAACGTAGCTTTTAATAATTTTTCAGTCATATCGCTACGATGTCTGTAGTGTGGCAATTTATAGTGATGTCTAGCAATGAGGCATTACGCAGAAACGTAGCTTGATGTCCCACCCAGTCACATTATCCTGACATCAGGCCGACAAGTCCTAACACTAACCTCTTAATGCTGAGCGCCAAGGGAGGCATATGTTAATACCATTTTTGTAAGTCTTTGGCATGACTCGGCCGGGGTTCGAACCCACGACCTCCCGCATCCGAGGCGGACGCTCTAACCCCAAGGCCACCGGAGCGATCAAGAAAGATGAGTGTTGAGTACAGAAAATTAAGTAACTATTTCAGATAAGCGAATATCCGGTGCAAAAACGCGAGCATGAAGCAGACAAAATGAGCTAAATATGAGATTATATGAATATTCAGATATAAGATTATATATATATATATATATATATATATATATATATATATATATATATATATATATATATATATATATATATATATATATATATATATATATAACATGAACTTATCTGCGCTGCTTTATTACTAATCCATGTGTGTGTGTGTGTGTGATGTGGATCTTCAATGTAACACCATGTCCCACCCAGTCACATTATCCTGACACCAGGCCGACCAGTCATAACACTAACATCTTAATGCAGAGGGCCAAAGGAAGCAGCTTCTAGTATCATTTTAAGTCTTTGCTATGACTCAGCCGGTGTTCGAACACGCGACCTCTCGCATCCGAATCGGACACTCTAATCACACTAATTCATGCAATATGTGATCGTCCTTCACATTTTTCGTAACCCTAGCGTTTGTATTCAGTAAGGCTTTTTTGGGGGTGGGGTGGGATGAACGGCACAATTAGCTCACGATAGGTCTTACGTAGCGGTCACCGTGTTTGGTACAGGAAGAAACCTGAAGAAATCAGAAAGTACCACCGGGCCACTGGAAGCTACTGACAAGTTTTCTCACATACCCACATTGGTCGAGCCAAGATTCGAACCCACGCAAACAAGGTTTGGATGCGAGTTATATTAGATCACTCACCCAACCGGAACCCCTCGTGTTGAATGCATTTGAAAAAGTATCCACATACATGCTTTTACGGCAGCATGAATCGTGAATATCATTTGTAAGGCAAATGTTTTTCCTACCCTAACCATTTGTTATTTAGCATTCTGATTGTGTGTTTTAATTTTTTTTATTGTTTATCATGTGCACTTTTATAGAAGGACAATGTAATTCATAGTGTGCGCAGTTTCGAGTGTTCTGAATCAAAGTATGAGTAAGGAGCATATAGACTATAAATGTACATCTTTACAATTCGTAAAAGTAAAGGTTACACAATCATAATATGCATCAAAGGTGTTCCTCTCCGAAGTTTGCTTATCATACATACACACCTACCTACCTATCCACCTACCTAACTACCTACCTGCATACATACATACATACATACATGCATACATACATACATACATACATACATACATACATACATACATACATACATACATACATACATGCATGCATGCATGCATGCATCCATCCATCCATCCATCCATACATACATACATACATGTGTATGTGTGTCTAATCGAACTATCTACCAAAACGTCCACCTCTTAAAATTAAGTAGGTGAATTGCCGCATGTCACCTAACTACTTTACTAACCACTTTTTTTTACTGTCATTAATTGCTGTCAAAAATTCGCAAAGAAAAACCTGTGTACAGTGTCGACATAAGGTCGAACTCCCCGTCTAAAATCATTCTATCCACTCCTCATTTTCCGTTTCTATCGCGGGCGTAATGTCAACATAGGGTCGAACTTCTTGTCTAAAATATTTCTTCTCCGTCCCATCCCTTCCTCTTTTTCTCACCCTCATGCCTTTCCTTCCCCCCACTCTCCTCAACCCACCTACCTCACCCCGCGGAAAACAATGCTTGAGGGATAAATCAAAAGGGGCAATTTTATGCTGGATAAGGTTACTGTTTCATTCAGATCCAAGTAGTACGACATGTTCGACACGCCCAAGCCTTACAGTCTCAAACTTAGATTTAAATGTAGAGAAGACTTTAATTTGTACAAATGTAAGTAAGGACTTGTTGCACAGACTATATTACCAATATATGAAATACTTTCAAATGAAAACATGATTTTAGTCTACCTGTTTTAAATTATCTGTTAGCTAGAAACGTGGTTTAACTTCATGACTGGATACTAGCTTCTTAAATTCAAAAGTGTCTATTTCTGACACGATAATCATCCTTCTAAACTGGATTCTCACTTTTCGTGACTCAATTATCGCTTTTTTATTAGATACTCGTCTTCCTTGATATCGCTTGATTTTACTCGACGCTCTTTTTCTTTGCTTACTACTCGTTTCTCTGATCTCTCCACTAGCTATGCTAGAACTTATTTACTCGAATTGCATTAGAGGGAGTTAGAGCGTCCTCTTTATTAGATTTATTGTTTCTGATGGGTGTCTGTTTTTGGACTGTTTTTATTCTTTACGTATAAGATAATATCCTTTGTTGGACTATTATTCTAACACTTACACATAAAAATATAGTAAATTAGTATTGTACCAATCAAACCTTAAAATTAACTAGAATAGCATATTGATATAAAAGAGCTTATCCCCTTTGGTGTGAAACAAATGAATTTCTTTCAGCTTTCTTCGCTGAATTACTGAGCATGCGCTGCACTGCATCTTGTGATCTGAAATGTGTGGTTCAAAAATTGAAAGTAAAACTATATCCACCGTGTAGATACAAGTTCTCCTTATTTATTGTCAGCTTGCTTTCTCTATTGGTACGTTTCTAAAATGCCAACTATATTCTTGTTTGACTACATACTCACTTTTCTGTACTCGATGCTCCAGTAGCTTAGCAAGAAATTCGTAATACTGGCCTCCCCCCTCTCCTTCCCCTATGAAAAGACTTAATTATCCCCCCTCATTGTTGTTTGATCAGAATTGTGGCTGCCATTTCCTAATAAATCTTCATTCGACAATAGACTCTTGTAAAGTTATAGTCCCCCCCCCCCTCCAACACGCGTCTCATAAATTTGTGAGAAATTACCTGAGAGTATGCAGTGTTTAATTTGAGATTGCCAAATCCAGAGGAAACGTTTTACATTGTTTAAAGCCGAAGAGCCGGGCCTGTGCTAATGGAGAGAGTGCCGAAGAGCCAGGCCTGTGCTATAGTGGAGAGAGAGAGAGAGAGAGAGAGAGAGAGAGAGAGAGGAATTGATACAGTATTTGGTCATTAAAATTAATTTGTGCTATTTATAGAATTAAGTACCTCTCTGATGGAAATAAGAATGTGCTTAACCATTGCGGAGACAGTGCAGTAATTGCCTAGTTTTGGGCTAACACCGAAACTGATTCATCTCTTGTTAGCAAATCTGCCTATAAGTAACTATCATTAATAGCTGTTACTACGTCTTACGTCCCGTTCCAATGGGCGTTTGATGAACACATGGCTGTAATTTGAGTCATTAGTGGTTTCAAATGAAAAATTAATTAAGAAAGGAAAATCCACCCATCTCATATACGTTAATTTTACCAGCTAATCAGTCTTTTTATAATTCACAATAATATCTATATACAAGCAGCAAGGAGGATTGTCTCCATTATGTAAGTCAACGACAATCCATCGTACAAGGACATGAAAAGTGTATTTTCTTCGTTTTCACAGCTCTTTGGAATTCAACAGCAAATATTGGTTTAAACCCCTTTCGCTAATATTGATATTTCACCCAAATTCACTAAAGTAACTTATGTTGGAAACATTATTTCTTATAGTGTTGTTCTTGCTGTTGTTAGTAGTTGTGGTGCCGGAGTAGTTAAAAATGCCGATGAGTCCTGAAACACGAGTACTAAAATCACTTGATTGCTGGTGTTTTACGGAACAGCAACATTGCAAAGGTTATATGATGCCGACGCTTGTAGGAGTCTTAATTAGGTTTTATTATTCTGTCAAACCTTTTGACCACTAGGGTAGCCGACCAGAGAACAAAGGTCAGAATGTAATAAATACAATACTAGTGCAAACCAAAGAAAGATAACTCGCCCTTTTATCATTTCTACTGGTTATAAACCAGCAGAGCTTGACTGTCGTCCTTTTACTGGCACCCGTTCGTCCGTCCGTCTGTTATTGCTGCTTATCTCAAATTACTCGAGGATTGACATAAAAATGTATGCACAGATTCATCCCATGTTCTTTGTAAATTCAAAGAAAATGATGCTACCGGCCTTCTTGAAAATCATAGTAACGCTATTCATCCTGAACGGATTATTTTATTGACTTTGGTTTTAACTAAGAGATTTCTTATGGGACTAAACGGATCTAAATTAAAATGTCGCAGATTAGACCTCCTGCATGGTCATCGTGACGGTCATCTGGACAATTTTACTGAATGTATGGTCGTATCAATATGGGATTCACACTAAAAGACTTCTCAGCACGAATCCCTGGACCTGAGTGAAAATGGTACCAATCAGTCATCTGACATGGCAGCCATCTTGAAAATATTGTTATCAATAATCTGACTACTGGTGCTTTAAGCATTTTAATGCATTTCGTGCAATTCATAAATTTTTATACTTTTACGAGTCTATGTTCTTAAAATAAGTAACAGAAAAGAGTTAAGACAACAAGCTTTGTAAAAAGAATTTACTGTAATGTATATTTGATTCAATTTATATCTGATTTAATTGTTTGCAAGTTTTAAAATCTTTCTATTTTTTATCATTTTATTATATGTCAAAAATAATGTAGTTCTGCTTACTAGGAACTCATACTTTTTCCATAGTTTGACCTTGACTGTTCATTTCTGTAATCATAAGGCTGACCTGGTTCCTGACCTTAATTCAAATTTAGTAACAGTCACGTCAACAAGTTCTTTTTTTATTAATTTTTATTGTGGGACTTATCAGAGTGAGATCGAGTCTGTATTGAATACGTGACCCTAGACTTGTAAATAGCTTTAGTGAAGTAAACAACGTTAATTCTCGGAGTCAAATGATTGGTTCTTATCATGGACCACGTGACCCTTATCCAGGGAGCAAAATTTAAGTTTAAACCATCGTTTTAGAGAAACAATCACAGTTGGGCTTTAACACTGGAAAGTGTCTGTTGTGTCAGTTGGAGTTTTTTTTTCGCATTATTTGGATTCAAAAGTATTAATTCATTTTTTTTCCTGGAAATATACGTGTACTCATATGAAATTCTTGAACAAAGAAATCTTTTATAAAAAAAAGTTGTGTTCGGATTTCCAAAACCGGAGTGATATTTCTTGTTTCTACAAGGAACTGTATATTTCAACACAGTACAGGTTACCGTATACATCATCGCCTTCTATCTTGCATTCTTCGTCGGGACTCGAACTTGAATTCATTAGAATATTTTATTATTAATACTTCTAAAATTTTATTCGTGGATTATTCTTGGAATTTATTGTGGATTTGATTCTTAAAAACGTAGTTCAAAGTTTTAATTTTTACAGAATTTTTCCTTGGAAATAAATTATTTGGTACATTTGTCAAAGTTTGTTGTTTTCACTCTTTCTTGTGTTGCTGTTTATTCGAGCCTAAACAGGTAATATAAGAATTCGGGGCTGGTCCGGGATTTTGAATTTTGGATAGAATATTTCAGAAAACTTTGATTTTTTTTCTTCTAAATTTCAATTCCCCAAGTTTTTGAAATCTTTAGTGAAATTGGTAAGCTTTTCCTAAATGTCTTCAAAAGTAGAAATATTTCTTTCAAATCCAACCCAGGAACAATTAGATCTTTTCAAAAAAGATGAATTGATTCAACTTGCCAGAACATACGATCTTTCTGAGGTAAAGGCTTCCTTAACGAAACAAGAAATAAGAAATATTTTGGTTCAGTATTTGGTAGAAAAGAATGTTTTGGATAAAAGTTCTTTGGTTTTGGTCAGTGAGTCTGTATCAGACTCTGACATAAAAATGAAGGAATTAGAAGTAAAATACAAGATGGAATTGTATCAGATTCTGACATAAAAATGAAGGAATTAGAATTAAAATACAAGATGGAATTGTATCAGACTCTGACATAAAAATGAAGGAATTAGAATTAAAATACAAGATGGAATTGTATCAGACTCTGACATAAAAATGAAGGAATTAGAATTAAAATACAAGATGGAATTGGAGTTAAGGAAGCTAGAACTTCAGAAAGAAAAAGAAGAAAAACAAATTCAGTTGCAATTGGAGAAAGAAAAAGAATAAATGTTATTACAAAAAGAACAAATAAAGTCACACATTGAGAAAGAGGAGAGAGCGAGAGACAGGAAAGAGAGATAGAAAAACAGATGCAAATGCAGTTAGATAAGGAAGAGAGAAAGAAAGACATAAAAAGTTAGAAAAAGAACAAATACAGTTACATAAAGAGCAAATGCATTTACAGTTGGAGAAAGAGAAGCAAGAGTCCCATATGAATGTAGAATGAACGAAATGGAACTGGCAAGTGAAAAGCACATTCATACTTACAATTCAAATTTAAGTTTTGATCTTGCAAAGAATAATATATTAGTGCCCCCTTTCAGAGAAAAAGAAATAGAAAGATATTTTCCTTATTTTGAAAATGTTGCAAATTAAATCCAAATTGTAATCCATGAAATAAACACTGGTCCTATCAATGAAATGTTAAAATTGAATCACAGTTCAAATCCCGATGAAAATCCAAGATGGAAGGTGATGACGTATGCATTAGTCATCGTTGTACTGATGTGTCAATAGTCTCTTGTGGAAACACAGAAAATATTATTCCAGTTTTTAATTCCGTATAAATTCCGGTAAATAATTTTGTCCAAGAATTACTTTAGAGCACTTTTGTATTTCCAGGGAAAACAATCACTTGAATTCAATAATTTGAAAAACATAAAATTTCATCCCCATACTTTACACAACATAAAACAACTTGACGTCTCACGTGTTAAGGCACGACCGAGTGAATTCTTATCATAACATCAGTTATAAGACTAACTAAAACTCAAAACAGATTCCCGGATGGAGGTCAAGAGTTCATCCTTCTGGAACAAATAGAAGTTTGTTTATCAATTGACACGTGCTTTGTATCACGTAGTCCATGTACGGCCTTGACTCAGCTTACTCATTCTTTACACTGATAAAGATAATAATTTTTTTTTTGTTTTTAAAGTTGTTAATCGAAACTGTCACTGATTTTGGAACAAGGTCAGCAACAGACACAATATTTCATTTATTAGCTGTTTATATCGAAAATAAAAAAAAAAGTTAGTCAGGTCAAACAGAACTGAACTCTGTTCTGGACAATATCAGATAAATATTACATTACAATAGCATGTAATGGAATTTGTAAAAAAATTAAAACTAACAAACAAATAATTAAATTCAGTATGCATAACAATAAAACCAGAATGTCTGCATGAGCACAACATGAACATTAGAGTTCGGATTGGAACTCTTACTTCAGAAATGATTTTTAAACCAATAAATAGAGTCTGTACATTTGAACACTATTTAATAATCTCTCAATAATTGGCTAGTGCATTTTAGCCAACCGGAGGGGTTATGGGTCCGATACGTGAATTACGATGGCGGTTGTACACAGTTCTATTCCTACACTTTCTACTGCGTTCTGCCAAAAGTCAATTTGAAAAACACTAGTATTGCCTTGCACTGTTAATTGCAGTTCGAGAATGTGTCCTTTATACTTTAAAAAACCATCAATTAAACCCTGAACTCTTTCTTACATCATTTAATTTTTTTATTTTTTCATATCCCCCTCCAATTTTGTTTGGGGGCCCCGAGTGGCCGAGTGGTCAAAAGCGCTCTCCGTTACGGATCACTGCCATCTTACCTCTGTCCGCGTGGGTTCGAGTCTCGGATTCAGCCAATGTGGGTATGTGAGAAATCTTGCCAGTAGCTTCTCGTGGGTCGGTGGTTCTTTCCGGGGTTTTCCGGGTTCTTCCTCCACCATTAATACTGGCAGCCATGTATAGCCTATCGTGTGCTGAAAAATGGCGTTAAACCCTGCAACAACCAATTTTGTTTACAAAAATATATTTAAGACTAAATTACACCAGAAATGAGATCTTAATAATTTTTCTGAAACAAGTTTGAGACATGTTCTGGGGAAGAAGTTTCGAGATATGTTTGTTTATATTTTGAAAATTCAACAATGAAACGATGTAATTATTCTGCTGTATTTTATTACTCACTGCTCACTTTTAATTCTTAATTGCATTCCACTTTTGTGACGATACTTGATAGTTGGGTTATAGGTGGATAAAACATAGTATGTGTGCTGCAGAGAAAGAAAAGAGAAAAGAAGAAAAAGAACACTATAAAATACCCCAACCCCCACAATAAATAAAATACCCCCAATCCCGTAAAAGAAATAGACAACCAAGATAACGAAATTTTTTATTAGAGAACAAGATTAACTTGAACTAACCGCTATCTTTCTATGTGTTCTCGGTTCTCTCCACAGCAAACTCATTTGTGTCTCTATCACGGGCTTTCCTTACATAAAAAGTACGGAAACTTGGCACGAACTGAAAGGAGCCTTGGATATCCTGAAAGCTGCAACTTTTCTATCTAATTATTCTGCACTGTAAGAGCGTTTTAATTTCAAACGAGAGCAATTTATTTTAATGATCAAAGACGCAAAAACATTTTCAGTGGATTTTATCGTGTAAACATAGTAAAGAGTTTGTACAGAATTAGGCATATGCAATAACTAGATATGCAAACTGCACGATGTAGAATGTTTAAAATAGAGATAGAACGAATATTAAGTGATCCAGCCTCTGTCATTATTGTACTATCCAAAATGTCTTTATTGGCACTGTAATTAAACATTGCAAAGCTATGAAATAAAAGACTGGTTAAATATTACAACTTATTTTCCGTATTTAACACTAGATATACGCATACATATTAATGATTGCCATTTATCAGAAGTTTTATTTCATCGCATAGCTCACAGTGTGCTTAACAATAACTTCAGAATAGTTTAAGTTTAGCCTCTGATGTTTTATGCATCATTTAAAATTGTGTTGCAACATTTATTGTGCGAGTTATACACAATGCCATGAACAGTTGATATCCTTTTTTGGAAAGATCGCTTATGAAAGTCCTTTGTGAATTGGCGATTGTCAGAGTCCTTTGTGACCTGTCGCTTGTTATGGTACTTTGTGAATTATTGCTTGTTAGAGTCCTTTGTGAATTGTCGCTTGTCAGAGTCTTTTTTGAAATGTCTCTTATTAGAGTCCTTTGTGATTTGTCGCTTGTTAGAGTCATTTGCAAACAGTCGCATATTTGTGTGATTTGTTGATGGTCACTTATTCGAGTCTTTTGCAAGTGTTATTAATTAGTTTCAATATAATTTAATGAAAAATTAATTTTAATACAATTCAGAGAAAATTTCAATCTTAATACTTTTACTTAAACGTTCTGTACTAATATGTGTTATGACGGTTTACGTGTACTTTTTGTGCATATGAAACTTAAATAATTCTTTTGTAAGTGAATATAAATTCAATTCAAAGAAACAACAATACAACAAAATTAATATAATACAAAGGCAGAAACACAATCAAACTCTGTCAGTCAAGCACAGTTAAGCAGGTAAAGAACCTCAGAGAACCTTTTTAATTCGAGGTGTTATGGTTTTTAGGTTAATATAAATATAAAAAATATGCAAAAATATACAGATTTAATACAGCTGATACGTGAGATTTTCCGGCTACACGCCAGCTGAGCTTGCAAAACAAAAATTTACAACACCAAAAAAAAGAGCACGAATGTCCTCATATCCTTAAAAACAAGTGTCTCCATTCTAACACTTAGCTATCTTCTGTTGAAGATTGGCAGAAAATTGTATTATTATATGTTTCATAATGAGATATTAAATTAGATCAGTGAGAGAAAATTGATATTGCCACAGTGGCTTTTTCTTCTTCTTCTACTTCAGCTTATTCCTTTTCTTCTTCTGCCCATCTCCTCTCTCTCTTTTTCTCTCTCTCTTCACCAGAAAGCGCAAATCTTAAGCTGTGTCAAGAATGTACACACATTTATTTCATCAATAAGGAGGTGCCAAAGAAGAAATGCCTACACGTGAATTACACAAAAATGGTGCCTAAAGGTGAATTCCAACGAAACAAACGTAGGTTTCCGGTATTAACTTTGCTTAGTTAGTTGTACACACGAAACAAACGTAGGTTTCCGGTATTAACTTTGCTTAGTTAGTTGTACACACGAAACTTGCTAATGATTAGTGACTAAACTAAGTCGAACTCTTGCTATCAGATATTCTGTTACCCACAGAAGTTCTAACTCTCAACACAATATAATCACGTCTAAAAACGAAGGATGAATGGGTCATTACTGAGTGTTTATTACAAACTGAACTTAAGTGATGATCGAAATTGCGTACGGCGTCTGTTGCTGAACTAAACAGCAAGCTTGCTCAGGCGCAATAGACGCGTTTGAACGCAGACATTAGCAACATAAATAAACAAAATCAAAGTCTAACACATTCGAGAGGCGGAAAAGAGCTCCTCTAGAAAATTTAGAACTACGTCTTACACGTACACGATGAAGTTTGGAGTAAGCAGAGGGGTTCAATACCGAATTGTGGGAAGTGAACGGACATCTGTTGTTTTAAGGCAAACATTTTAAGGAAGGAAAATACATTCACGTCTATCATCACGATGAATATTTCGATGCCATTACTAGCATTGCCGGATTCATGAGATACAGTTATTATTGTGAGCAATTTGACTATGGATATAACAATCGAGAGCAACACAATCATTGTGGATCGAAATGTAAGAGATGTTTGGCCTCTAAATCCTGTCTGAACGATGGACATGAACGGGTGCATTGACCTGTTTGTCAGCGCACTTTTGTCAGTCCAGCCTGTTACCAAGAACATCGGAAGACGCAAGGTTCACAGAAGAAAAGTGCTTGCCAGCTCCTGATTTGTGCCTTAATTGTGGACAAGGCATACGTACCAACTGTATCAAGTTGCACGTTTGTCGAAGAAAGAAACGATGTCACATTTGTCGCCAAATCGTGGACTTGGAACACGAATGCTACATTAAAAAATACCATTATATGCAAGAGGAAGAAGAAGACCACCAGAAGAAAGGCAATTTCATCTTTTTTGAATTCGAATGCATGCAAGAGACAGGTATCACATTCCTATATTCTAATTGGCTCATCTAGAGTGCGAGAAGTGCATGCAAGAGCCTATATTTAGTAAAAGCCCTCAATGCAGCAGGATTCCTGGAGGACGTGAAAAAATATTTCGTGGACCGGACACGCTAGCCGATTTCTCCCAATGGATCTTAGACCCCATCGACAAGACGTGGAGCTAAGAGGACATCGAAAGTAACGGAAATTGCCATCCCCATGCCACGGTGATGGGTCGCAATTTCTCATGATACGATGGACAGTTTCTTTTGAGATACTATACGGAACAAAGTACCTAATGTCCTAAAGGGACTTTGAATGGAGCCAAAATCATTTCCATGCAAGTGGTACAAGTACAGTTTAAAAGATTCAACGAGATCCTTGGCAATGCCTTCGAATCGAATGCCGAAAACGTTGGAATGCCGTAAATGGCCAAATGCCATTTTCCGCACTATTTCAATACCGAAGCCATTCAACACGTCGTTCTACACCATTTGCCTGAGGGTCACTACTACGACCCGGTCAGCATGCATACCGAACAACGAAAAACTTTCTACACTTGGAACCAGACTCACGACTCTGACCCCTTTGACTTTCAGGAGAAAACGTTAAACTATTGTTGTTCTGATGTGGACATTTTACGGCGTTGCTGTGGAAAATTTTGATAATTATTAAGACTGCATCATTGCTAACGCGTGTTTCTTATTGTACCGCCAAAGATTCATGCCCGAAAACACCCTGGCTGTCATCAGCCCTCAAGCCACCAACTTGTCAAATGTCTATTCTCGGTCAAAACCCGTCGCTGGATACATTACTTGTGCGACAAGGAAAACAAATGGAACCAACATGCCCGCAACGGAGGAGGCAAAAAGACCATCGGAACATATTCGGTGGATGTCTGGGACTTAGAAAAAACCCAAGATCGAGTACAGATGATTATTTTACGGATGTCCAATCTGCTACCTTCAACTAGACACCAAAAATATCAGTTTGTACAACGGACCATGGAGGACTTGTACGATGCTACTTGCCAGCGGCGCTTGAAAATAGAACAGCAAGGATACCAAGGGGTGGAAATGTGGGAACTCGAGTACGATTACAATTTGAAAACCGGTCCCGAGCTTAAACGCAGCATGGAAAGTTACAAGCTGGTGGACCCTCTGAACCCGCGGAACAGTTACCATGGAAGACGAACGAATGACATCTATTTGCTGTACCACACCGACTAGGAGAAAAGAGAAGGAATCGAATCTTGGACGTGTATTACGCTTTATCCTTAAGTGTGCAAATATCGTCACTTTCACGCAGAGCACCTGCATTTGCTGACGGAACACATAGACCTGGACAACATTCGACAATACGAAGGATTGAACAAGTGCAATGTCTCCCCGAGACCAAAAGAAATTCAAAGTAAAATACTGGTATCAGGAAGGCATCACCCTAGTCGACTTGGAGAAAAACGAATGAAGGCGATCTTTGCCAAATTGATGTTGAATTGCTTGCGGGGCAGAATAGCATAGAGCCAGTGTTTACCCAAGACGGAATATTAGACAGAAGCTTCCCGCTACTTCCGAATGATTAACGACAAAACCGAATACATGAAAAATGTTGACGTCGTTCGTGAGGATTTGATCCTGGTAAATTACGAAGAAGAACTGGACTTTGTAGAAGACGACGAACTTGGAAATATCATCATTGTAGCTTACGTGACATCCCATGTTCGCTTCAAATTGTACGAAGTTTTAGAACTGTTAGGAGATCGCGTGCTGTACGTTGACACGGAGAGTTGCATCTACATCGATCGCCTGGGTCACTGTTACCCTGAAATCGAAGGAGACCGTTTAGGAGCCTGGACCGACGAGAACCCCGACGACAGGATTCTAAGTTTTGCTAGTGGCGGTCCCAAAAATTACAACTACGAATTCCGGAACAAACAAGGAGAAGTGCACACCGAGTGTAAAGTGAAAGGATTGACTCTCAATTATCGCATCAGTCGAGTGGTGAACTTTGATGTACTGAAAGAAGCGTTGCAGTCTGGAGAGGATGGCAACTTTAAAGTGACCAAATACGAACCGCACAAGACTGTACGTTTACCCAAACACCAAATCGTCAGTCGGCCTTTGGAAGAAGTGTATCAAATCGTGTACCAGAAGCGAGTGCGAGTTCCCAATCACTTCACTTTGCCGTACGGACACGTCATTTTTATTCAGCATATAAAAAGGGACAACGTCCAATACCGAGAGTTTATTGTAACCACCCAGACCAAGCAAGAAAAATGAATACGTTTAGACAGACATCATTCAAATTCGGTGATTCCCAGTTGGAGTGAGATGTTGTGCCTTGCAATGAGAGCGATGCCGTACGCTGTGACCTCAGTGATGTAGTAAAGTGTCCTGGGAACTTTGCTGTGACTACTACTACTACCACTACACCTACCATAGAAAGTGATGCTGTGCGTATCAAACCTGACGAATGCGAAAGCGATGCCACTCGTTACAGAATACCATATCACTTTTCTGGTTTTCATTGTCAATGTCATCCTCCACGTGAAACCATGCAGCTACCATCCTACGGATCTAATGCAGAACCGATCAAACTCCTGCGGATTTCACCGTACCCTCGTCGAAATGAACCTTTGTGCGTTTGCCTGAATAATGCGACTATGAAAGTCGATTACAATCGTTCCAAGGGAAATGGCCTAAATATCTGGGAGGACCTACCCCCGAAAAATTAGACAGAGCCGGATTATTTTACTTGGGCAAAGGTGATAAGGTCAACTGCTTCAGTTGCGGTTTGTCACTACACCAGCGGGAGCAGAAGGATTCGGCTTACCTGGTACACGCTCAATGTTCTCCGTATTTTCATTACCTGCCTTTAGTGGGGCCCTGGATTTTGATGTGGCATACCATGTCTTTTAAGAAACCAACTTGGCTAGGAGTCAAACGTTGGACAAGCCCAAAACAAGTATTTAAACCCCGTTTCAAAAATAATGTTTAAGGATTACCAAACGAACTGCAAGAGATTATCTATAAGGATGTTTGGCAGGGACTTGCTAGAGCAAAATCTCAATTGGTGACTGAAGAACTTTTGTGTCGAGCAATTTACAAGAGGAAAGTGAAAAAGTCAACAAACTCGTCAGTTTTCTCTGAATCAAGTCTGCGTTCATCCAATTATTCCGCTTTAGACTGTTTACAATAGAAGATTTTATTGACATGTTTGACCGTTTCCCGGAATGGCAGTGGTCAGAAATTACTCACTATGTCCATTACTTTCGCTCTAGGGGTAGATTTTAAACGAAATATGGACAATTAGAAGTGACCCCCTAACATGGGTATAAATACTGACTGATATGATCATGGATATTTTACAAGAGAACATTCGTGATTTGCCTGTGGAGTTGAGAGAACGCATTTACCGAGAGCTGGTCAAACTACAAGTGAAACGCAATGAACAACTGAATCCGTCACGTCACCGATATTTAAACCAATGGTACTTGAATGCTATAAGAGGACTGATTCAGATGAAATTGTTCAAGTGGTCAGACATTGTTAAACTGGACGTAGGTGACAAGGATTGGTTTGTTGTGACTGCTTCTTTTTACTACAAGGTAGACATACTGCAACAAATCCCAGAGGAAGAGTTAGAGTTTTACCAAAACCTTTTTCACAATGTAAACTTAGTTCAAGAGGAAACTTCTGAATGGTGTGTTGTGATGTGCAAGTTAGAGACTAGACCATTTAGATTTGCCACTGGAGTACGATCATCTCTGTGCAGAAAGTATACTTCAAAAACGACCTACCATGCCACGACATTTATCAGTGGTGATACAACAAAATTCTGTGGAAGGAAATCAATGAAAGTATTCAGACGGTAGCGGATTACCAACACTTACTACGAGAACTGTGCCCCATGAATTAGGGTCGATGTGTGGTGTGTGTCTTAGTGACTTGCTTTCTGGGATTTCGTTTACCAGTCTATTCCTTTTGAACTCTTTACGAACAGTACTTGCCACCAAAAGAATGAAAATGGTCCCTATAATGAGCACGAGAAACTCGTTCTGCGAAAGGCCTTGCGTTTTCATCTGGATACTTCTCCACCTTTAGGGGAAAAAGATTCGTCAACATTTAGGTACTGAAGATGTGTTCGACGATTTGTGGTTAGCTTTTGACTTACACTCTCACTGGACAGATGTACGAGACTGGAAAAATTGGGCTTTCGAGGCTAGGAATTTCTTTGACCAATTATGCCCAAGAGTTGTGATCCTCAATTCAAACATCCAGTGAAAATAGTAAATTTTAAACGTGTGTCAACTGCAGTGCCAGAAGAACCCGTCACCGAGAACAACCATTCCTTTCTGGACAGAACTGTCATGGACATTCCCGAAAGGCCATTCCGGGAGGATACCTGTGTGACTGTACCCAATGTAAAGACTGTAATAACATGACACACGTTTCCTAGGACACCTTTGTTACCAAAAACATGTTGTACAATGACTTGTTTTTATTCCACTTTGATCGGTTTGCTGTGTAGTTTATCGCAATACTTAACACTTTGGTTTTTATATATTATTGTCTTTCGTGATGTTCAATTTATAATCAAAATAAAGTTGTCCTGACAAAAGTATACAAATTTTTGTCTTCTCTTTCTTCATGTCAAACGTGACATTCATGCACTACTATGGCTACTACTACAGTCTCTACTCAATCCTCCTTCACTTTCAAAGTTATCGACGAAATCTAAGATCGTGCCAGTTGGTAGTCCTTGTATCTTCGCCATTCCTATAACATGTTATTTCCCAGACCCAGCGGTTCAAGCAAACTAGAATTCGTCAAACGTTTGATCGAACATTAGCATCAATTAATCGATCGTCCACCACAACGGATCGTGTAGTGTTACAAAGAGCGGCAATAGGCGTACACCTTATTGCGAGAAAGTCAAGGCGATTCCATCGTGTTTGTAGAAGGCATTCCTGGCGAAGATAACGTGATCGTGTCTGACCCCAGTCAAACCGATCTGTTTATTTTCGACGACATGTTTGGAGAAGACAAACAAATTAAACTGTGGTTTACGCGCAAAGGGCATCATGTTAATGCCAGTATTATTTACATCACCCAAAATTTGTTTCAACAAAGTAAATCCAATCGCACCATCAGTCTCAATGATCAATGTCTAAAATCCCTAGAGATAAATCGCAAGTGCAAGTGTTAGCCAAACAGTTAGGAACTCCTTGGCTGCCTCATGCGTACGACGATGCCACTCAAACCCCACATGCTTATTTACTCTTGGATTGCAAACCCGCCACCCACGATTATTTGCGATTTCGTACTCATCTGTTTCATCACTGGTACCAAGACGGAGGGCCTGTCGTTTATACGTCCCCGTCGTTGACTTAATTAAACAAATATAAAAATCTTGGACACTGTTGGTATCTCTCACACAGTGTAAACATGACGTCCCTTCAGTCTGATCTTCTCTTCAAATTGATTCGTGCTTTGTACGGAATCAGTCGCATAATGATTCTACAAATACGTGCTCGTGTCTTAGAAGCCAGACAGTGACTGGAGCCGCCGTTGTTTCTTTGGTGCCAGGCCTTGGAGATGTCACGATTAGCCAAGTGCATCTAAGGGCTACCCCAATGCTCTAGAAAAGAGACTATTCAAGTTGAGTGTGGAGAAGTGATTATAAAATTCACTCCTTTCTTAATATGTCTGTGTATGTGTGTGTGTGTAATTGTGCGCGTATGTTTGTGTGGATGGTATATACTGTGTTTGCATGAATTCGGGTACGTTTGTGTGATATAAGAGTGTGTGGTTTTTCCTTTCCCTTCTTTGTAGATAGTTGAGTTTGCGTTTGTATGAGTTAGCGCATGTTGTGTGGATAGTATATTTTGGAGTTTGTGTGAGTTTTCGATGTGTGATAGTATATTTTGGGTTTGTATGAATTTGCGTACGTTTGCATGAATGGTAGGTATTGTGGTTTTTTTCTTCTCCCCGTGTGTGTGTATGTGTGTTTCTTCTTCTTCTGTCAGAGTGTGGATAGTATATCTTGTGGTTTGTATGAGTTCACGTACGTTTGTGTGGATAATAGATAATATGTGAAGTGAATGTAAGGGATGTTTTCCTTCACGTCCGTGCTTGACAAATAAAGTCAAGCGCCTGTCATTTGCGCCATTCTACATGAAATACTAAAGAGACTCGCTTCATATACATTTGATAATATGAAGACGTTACAGGAAGTCGTGGACAATTTGGGGATAATAGAAGAGATGCTGGTAAAACTGGATGAGGATTACTATATTTACAGTCCCCATCGAGTGAAGATAGAAATAAACAATTTGAGAAAGCCTGAGGAAAATCTAAGGAAGTGTTGAAACAAGAAAACGAGAAGTAGGATGAAGAGGATATAAGAAGAATGAGAGCATTAAACGAAAAAATAGAAAAGGAAGAAGAAAATGAAAATGAAAAGAGGAAGAAAGAGGACAAAATGGAGAAAGAGGAGGAGGAAAAGAAAGAGAAGAAGAAGACAAAATGTGTAGGACAGAAAATAAGAAACTGGTGTAGGAAAAAAAAGGAATTAAAAGAAAAAAGAAGAAAACCAAACGCCCTTTTTAGGGCCACTCATGTGCCTCGAAAAGATTTGCTTACTTGCCTAAACATTTTTTATTCAATTTTATAGTTAACGTATGATAGATTGATGTTCGTCAATCTATCTGTAAGCTGTATGTGTTCTATATATATATATATCCCGCCAAGCGTTCAAGGTTTTTTCCCGCTCTTTGACCCGACTGAGGTCAGCCCTTTGCCGCATTGTTCCGCCTATCTCCAGTACCGTGACGTCATCCCTCTCCAATTCATACTGACCCTAAACATTCACAATCCATTGTCTATACATTCCCTATGTTAAATTCCCTTTGACCCTAAACGTTCCCAGGGTGTTTTAAAAAGTGGTGACCCTAAACGTTCCCACGACCTTTTTGACAGGAATTTCCAAGGACACTGGGGTATCCCCTATTACTACCGCGTTATTCGCAATGGCATAAATTGGCAAACATGTCCGTGCAAATCGATGATTTTTGCCTCTACAAATATAAGAAAAGCAAAATATTTGTTCGTTGAGTAGATATAAGGAAATATTTCACTCGTGAAGTGGAAACGTTAATATTGTCACTCGTGGCAATACAATGTTTCCATCTTCACTCTTGAAATCTTTCTTTATATCTGCTTAGAAAAATCTAGATATCATCTATGTCTTCGTGGCACCACGTATTAAAGACAGGCATCATGTGACCCTAACGTCAACATTTACGACAGTGTATTTCTGATTTAATGCTGAATATTTTACGTACTAAAGCGAATTAGGTACGCAAACATATGATTTCAAGCATCAAATCGAACAAGAAAGGTTAGACGTCTCATATATGCTAATGCGTTTGATAGACTTCTTAGAGAATGGTATTTTGTGATGACGTGGGTCCTGTTTGGTTCTGGTTATGAAACCTTTTTACAGTCCATTTGCTTAATAAGGTTCGTCCCCCTACCATGACGTGGGCGTAATGTAAGGTAAGCCCAAAATCAAAGGTAATCTCTGTAAAAAGGTAAACTCACTCGCCTAACATCTGCATCTGTTTATAATTACTCCAAACTAATTGAAGAAATTAAGTTAATCTTAAATTCGAAACTGGATAAATATTTAGAGTGTTTCAATGACTACAGGTGCCAATGGAAAAAATAGCAACAACCGCTGCAGGAAGTTAAAATTCCTTTGAGTCTGAAATTTGAAAATTAGCCATGAGATACGTTGTTAAGAAAGTAAAACGAAGAGGAAATAGAAAGATCAAATGCGAAAATAAAGATAAATAAGTGTGTGCCATATGTTTAATCATTAACTTGACTTTTTATATTCTTTTCTTATTTGAGAAAATACTCAAGAAAGCATCAGAAATGAAAAGTGTTAGAGGATTAATGTCCCGTTTGTTTCTATCACAATACCGATTTTGAAAATTATAAGCAACATTGATATCATAAATGTACAAAGCGAAGTCATTTGAGCCATCAATTTATAATTGCTAACATAATTGTCGCCAGGTGTCATCTAAAATTGTAATCTTGTTCGCGTTTCAGACCAGCCGGAAGCTGTTGATGTAAACAACCAGACAAACTGCTCAATCTCGTTTTTCTCTATTTATAACAGTTTATCGTCAGAAGAAAAACTGTGTTGTCTGAATCCATTTTTTGCAACATGGCGTTTTATCATTTGTAACAAAATATTAAACATAAAAAGGTAAAAAATTTGTATACACGTTTTCAAAGGGATGTAGCTCTCAAAGCTAAGGAACGAACTCGTCACATCTTTCTCTATAAAAATAAAGGATCTAAACTGACTAATCGCCATTTAAAAGTATGTTTAATCAATTCTGAAACACGACACCCATTGCTGAAATAGTCGTACTGAATACATACATGGCCTGTATAACTTTAACTAAAAGACTTTTCATTTTTAAAATTGGGTGTCCAACAAATGGAAAGATAAGCGAATATAACAAGAATACCACGTCCTCTCGAACGAACTTGTAACCTAAAAAATGCAACTGTACCGCTACATGTAGATACAGGATGAATAAATAATCCTGAGAATGGAGATAAACTGCATTTGAACTTTAGACCCTTTCTGTAATATCAACGCTAACTGCGCAGTCCAAAATGATGTGATTGCGCTGTGAACTCCCAGAAGATGTGATTGCTATGTGAACCCTAAAATGGTGTGATTGCTCTGTGAACCTCGAGATGATATGATTGTTCTGTGAACCCCGAGATGATTTGATTTCTCTGTGAACCCCGAGATAATGTGATTGCTCTGTGAACTCTGAGATGGTGTGATTGTTCTGTGAACCCCGAGATGATGTGATTGCACTATGAACCCCGAGATAATGTGATTGCTCTGTGAACCCTGAGATGGTGTACAGTGATTGCTCTGTGAACCCTCAGATGATGTGATTGCTCTGTGAACCCCGAGATTATGTGATTGCTATGTGAACCCCTAGATGATGTGATTGCTCTGTGAACCCCGAGTTGATGCGATTGCTCTGTAAACCCCGAGATGATGTTATTGCTCTGTGAACCCCGAGATGATGTGATTGTTAAGTGAAGCCCGAAATGATGTGATTGCTCTGTGAACTACGAGATGATGTGATTGTTAAGTGAACCCCAAGATGATGCGATTGCTTTGTGAACTCCGAGATGATGTGATTGCAATGTGAAGCCCGAGATGATGGGATTGCGATGTGAACCCCAAGATGATGTGATTGCTCTGTGAACTCCGATACGATGTGATTGTTCTGTGAACCCCGAGATGATGCGATTGCTATGTGAAGTCCAAGATGATGTGATTGCGATGTGAACCCTGAGATGATGTGATTACAATGTGAACCCCGAGATGATATGATTGCGATGTGAACCCCGAGATGATATGATTGCGATGTGAACCCCGAGATGATGTGATTGCGATGTGAACCCCTAGATGATATGATTGCGATGTGAACACCGAGATGATGTGATTGCGATATGAAGCCCGAAAGACATGGTTGCTACATTTGTGCCTTATTAAATAATAACAAACGAAAATGTTTATACAATTTTAATGATCCTAATAACATTTGTGTGGAGGGGAATAATAAAGTCAACCAAAAGCATATAATATCATGGGAAATCTTTAGCACAAGTTTTTTCTTATGGAACCCCAATGTGTTATCAACAAGTGCTTCATAATGAAAAAACATCACCTTGAATATTATGCGAGAGAAATTTATTTGGGTTTTTAGGCAAGATAAGTCGATTTATGTATTTAGCATGATAAATCACTTTGGATATTTAGCAAAAAGAGGTCTATTTGAGTATTTAGGCAAGAGAAGTCTCTTTGGGTATTTAGCATGAGAATTCACTTTGGATATTTAGCAACAGAAGTCTATGTGGGTATTTAGCATGGGAATTTACTTTGGATATTTAGCAAAATAAGTATATTTGGGTATTTAGACAAGAGAAGTCTCTGTGTATTTAGCATGAGAATTCACTTTGGATATTTAGCAAAAGAAGTCTATTTGGTTATTTAGCCAGAGATGTCACTTTGGGTATTTTAGCAAGAGAAGTCATTTTTGGTATTAATCAAGAAAAGTCTATGATCTGCAACCTGTGTAATTAATTAAATAATTCCTCAGTCATCAGTTGTTTTATATACAATTAGTGGTGGGTTACATTTTCCCATAATTTTCTATGTAATGATACTTAACATCGGATATGGTGTTAAGAGTAGTAACACGACTGTAGATCATGTCATCACATTCTAAACACTGATATGTTTAATTTGTTCTTCTTCGTCTTCAGTAAATGTCTCATTGATAAATGTAGATAATCACATTGAGATAAAAATTCCGCATGTGATGCACAGCTGATTTCGTACAATTTAAAAGCGTATTTAAAATCTGGTATGGTTTCTATATCAGCCAAACGTTGACAAGGCCTTATCGAAACGATTCTATGGAGTCGATGGGCCCAAGAGACATGGGAAAGTTTTCCGTAATCTAACCACATCAGAGAAAAATGAGTATTGGTGTGTTTGGATTTTAGAATGAGGGTTGGGGAACTTAATGGTGCGACTTCTTAGTAGCTTTTAGAAGGAACTAGGTCCTGTCTGGCAGCTATAACCACCAGACGGTAAACTATGCAGGTGATCGTTAAAAGTGTATCTCTGGACTGACGGGTGCACTGTTCTTCCTTTGTCAACCTCTGTAACATATAGATCATACTGCTGGATTGGCAGAAGACGTTGATAACTAACCTAGCAACCATTCCCTACTTTCTCAATAGCATTAATGTCGCGCTGTGTGTATGTAATTGTCCAAGACTGTTGAGGACTTGTAAGTTTGAAGTTTTCCTTGAGGTGGAGACAAACTAATATTGCTATCCAGGTGTGTAAGTTTGGAATTAGACATTTATGATGATGATGATATTTACATGTGGTTTACAGGACAGGTATTTGTTAATGGTGTCTCCGAGATAATTGCCGTTATTTACTCTTGCTAGGTTGGGATCGTGGATGGAATAATCGTGCTTTGTCGGATTTTAGTTGATCAAATGTTTCTTGTCGCTATGTCATTACGCTATTCATGCATGTAATTTAATCATTATGTAATGTAAAACAAATCCAAAGCAAATATTCGAGAGACATTGTGTTTGGGTGAGTATACCTAATTTAATTAAAGTTTACAAACAATTAATCCAAACAATTAAAAAGTAAATAAATATCATTGTTCTCCCCAAAGGATACATGAAATAGCCTAACTAAAGTTTCCAATGCAGTCTATTATAACGTTCACAAACCTATTTTACAACATTAAATAGGTATGAAGAAAATTGTGTTTTTCATGAAAAGAAGCGGTGGGAGGGTGTTTTATAGATGAAACATCGCACTTGAAAGACCCCGATCAGTTATACAAGGTAACCAATTATAACCGTCCAATGTCTGTTGCATTTAGAACGATCTCACCATCTTCTCTTTTTTTAAACTCCAGCATAAAAAATCTAATCCAAGATCATTCAGAAACCTCAACAACACGTGAAATGACTAATAAAGTATAGGAAGCCATAAAGTAAAACGAACACAAAATGTTACATTATTGGGAGCAGATAACATATAATATGCTGTTATCATACCAATACACTCACGAAGAGGCAAAATTAACAAGCACCTGTTTGATTTGGGTCCAGATAATGGTACTGAAACACATTTTATTATTATTAAGCTGTTTTACTGGTATATTGTAGTTTACGGTTGTTATAGTTTTCACGTATTAAAAAGATTCCTTTTTGGCCTGAAATATAAATTCATCAGGCGCGTCACGTTCGTGCTAACTTTCCACAGCAACGTGCACGTTTTAATAGATAGAAACAAACTTGCTTGGATGAGATTATTTCGCTCATTGTTTCAAAACTGATCTTTTGCATCATTAAATATAACAAAACAAATATAACTAATTAAAGCATATTTTCTGTTATAACGTAGTCCCATTCCGAGTGTTCGAGAATACTTTAGGGGCCGAATCATTATTTGTTGGGTGAGGGGGCAGGGATATTCTTTGGAGAGGTGATCATTTTTCATTTTGTTTTTCACTTTTACCTCAAGAAAATCATTTTTGTGAGCTGATATAGTATATATAGCTGTTTATTTTTCTTGTATACCTCAGATAAAGAATATATTTACCTAATTTTAAGCCGGATTTTATAGAAAATAATTTCAGGCATATCGCATCCCCCCACCCCCATAAATTAAACTGTTGGTCCCCGATAGCGCCCTTTTGTTCCTTTTAGGCATGATGCTTGTTCCTGCGATTATCAGCAGACATGCTACTCTTCCTTGTTGATGCTTGCTTAACTTAGAGAAGCTAGATGAGCATGAATTGACTGACGATCATTGTATCCCTATGGCTCCAACTGAACCGTACAATATATGAAAATTGTAATATAGTCTTTTACTGGGACTTATTACCACAGCCACCAATGAAAACAAATCTGGTCCTGCAAAAGTGTATTTGAAAATGAAACAGTAAAGTTCATAGTCATGTAGTGAGTGGATATTTTGTGCAAAAACTGACTCTTTGAGATATCATTAACGCTGGTGGGAAAAGAAATGTAACAAAAACCGAACGATGACTCCTTGAGATATAACTAACGCTCGTGGGAAGTGAAATTTAACAAAAACCGAACGATGACTCCTAGAGATATAACTAACGCTGGTGGGAATATAAACTTAACACAAACTGAACGATGACTTCTTGAGATATAACTAACGCTGGTGGACTAACGCTGGTGGGAATCATCACCATCATCTTCATCAAATCCTTAACCCAAGAGGTCGTTGGGGCGCCACAGTTGACTTTACAACCAATTTTCTCCATATTTCCTTGTTCTTTACTGCCGTTTGGGAATCTCCAAATCCCATGCCTTCCTACTCCTTAATGTTGTCTTCCCACCTCTTTTTCCGTCTGCCTCTTCTTCTGCACCTTTGCGCTGTGCGTTGCGAGATTGTTTTTGTCAGTCTAGATGATCTTGAGACATGACCGTACCACTTCAGTTTGCGCTTTTTTTACAGTGGTCAAGAGGTCTTCATAGGATCAGATGGCTCCTTGGATCCTGTTGTGAACTTCTTCGTTGAATACGTGGTCACTGTATGAGATGCCCAGGATCTTGCTGTAGCGTCTCATTTCGAAGGCTTGAATCTTTCTTTGTAGATCTAATGTGAGCGTCCATGTTTCACAAGCATACAGACATATTGATATGACAATCGAGCGATTCAGCCTGAATTTTGGAACCAAAACCAATGGTGGCATCTTTCCATATTGGTCTTGATCTTATTATTGCTGCTGTGGTCTGGGCAATCTTGAAAAGTAGTTCTGGTTTGGAGCCCTCATCTGTGATAACTGATCCCAAGTACTTGACGCTGGTGACTCTTACCAGCATCTGTCCACTGACCTTTATTTCTGCACTGATGCCGGTGGTGTTGTTTTTCATCAGCTTCTTTTTTTCGGCTCTTATCTCCATACCGAATGATGTGGATTTGTGTCAATGCGTTAAACCAAGTCAGCCAGTTCTTTTTCCTTTCCTGCTGAACCTACAATATCATCTGCGAAGCGAAGTTTGTTGATTGTTCTTCCTCCGATGCTTACAGTGCCCTCGTGGTCATGCAATGCATCCTCCATGATCCTTTCCAGGAAAATGTTGAAAAGTGTAGGTGACAGTATACATCCCTGTCTGACTCCAGCTGTTGTTCGAAACCAATCTTCTCTTTTCCCATTGATGAGGACAGCCATGGTGGCCGTCTCAGAGAGGTGCTCAACAACCTGCACCAGGTTTGAGCTGATGTTATACTTCTTCATAGTTGCCCATAAGGCCGCATGCCATACCCTATCAAAGCCCTTTTTGAAATCTTTAAAGACGTGGTAACGATTCTGCTAATGCTGAAACTATTTCTCGCAAAGGAGTCTGAGATTGAAGATTTGTTCTGTGGTGCTCCTTCCTGCTCGGAAGCCTGTTTGCTCTTCAGCAATAATTTTCTCTGCTTTAGGCTTTAGTCTGTTGAGAATTATCTTCAGCATGACTTTTCTTGGGTGACTGATCAGACTGATGGTTCTGTAGTTTTGTCATAGCGGTAGGTTTCCTTGATTGGGGAGCACGATGACCAAGGATTTAGTCCATATGGGGGCCATTCTCCTGTCTGTCATATCTTGTCAGGACTGTGACTATATCTTCTCCTCCTGATTGAATGAGCTCTACTGCTATATTGTCAACGCCAGCTGACTTTACTTTCTTTAATGAAGTAACTGCAATTTCTTCTTCTTAACAAAGAATGGGGTTATCATCAATTTCTTCTTCCCGAGGGCAATTTAGTACTGCTGGGTCTACTTGGATCTTATGATTGTACACTTCTGAGCAGTATTATGTCCATTGCTCGAGGATCTCTTGATCTTCGGTGAGGCATTTTCCTGATTTGTCTTGGATGGTGATCACTGTTTACCCTTTTTTATGGGTTGTGAGATCTTTCACCAGTTGATATGTCATTTTTCTATCATTTCTACTCAGCTTGGTTTCGATTTTGCAGCAGTCTTTCTATCTAGGATTCCTTTGCCTTTTTCATGCTTTTCCTGATCATGTTATTTATCTCTCTGTATTTTCGAGCTCCCTCATGATCTCTTTTTCCCTTTTTCAGTTGTCTTCTTTTGTTACATAGCTCAAGGACATCTGTTGCGACATAAGGTTTCTTTGTTCGATGATATTGGTCAATGATCTCATTAGCTATGGTAGCCACAGCTGTGTTGAATGTGGTTGTTAAGGATTCGAGGTCGGTGTCTTAACCGTCCAGGGTTCTCAAAGGTGAAAATTTACCACCTGTCATTGCCTGGAAGGCTTCTGCGACTTTGGGATCTTTTCTCAAAGCCAAATCTGATTCTTGGTTGGTTACGCTTTTTGATCATTTTTAGGTGGAGGGGAAACGGTGTCATTAATAAATCATGGTCACTTTCAATATCTGCTCCTGGAAGCCTTCATGTTCTGGCGATATTCAGTCCTGTGCAGAATATTTTTTTCACTAAGATGTAGTTCATCTTGTTGTGATTTTGTCAATAAAACAAAGCAGGCATTCTTTTTTTTTAAAAAAAAACACGAACGACAGCGATAAAGTAACTAAGTAACCTAACCCAATTAGAGAAACTTTCGGTAAGTTAGAGGCTCCGGTTTGGCGTTATTGACGTTTTGTTTTCATTTTCATAAAAAGCCTTATTATTTCAAAAATGACGTTCTAGCAAGACGTCTGTTCATCCTCTCTGCTGCTAAACGTATCGTAGAATGTTACAATCTGGTGGACCCTCTGAACTCGCATAACAGCTTGTATGGAGGACAAACGAATGCCACCTGTGCGCTGTACAACGCTGACGAGGAGAAAGAAGAAGAAATCAAATACCTTGGCGTTTGTACGCTGTATCCTTACACGACGGATTGGTTAAATGTAAAGTCTTTCCTCCCACCGACTCGTATCATCGTGTTTTACCCTACCCTTGCCAAGGAAAACTGATGTTCTCCTTGTGCCAAGACCGACCTTGTTAGCACACCCAAGAACAGAAACGTGGGTCAAGGTGGATTTGTTCAAAGCTCTGGACCTGGGATACCAATTGTTAGAAGTGTACGAAATTTACCACTGTCTCAAGATAGAACAGTACCATATGAGACTCAGAAATTCATTATCGCAGACTACGTGGATGCCCTTTAGAAACTGAATCAACAAGCCAGTGGCTATCTTTCTTGGTGTCACACATACGAAGACCAAAGGAAAGTCAAAGAGAAATACTTGGAGAATGAAGGAATTACTTTAGATGACATCGAGAAAAACGAAGGTCGACGATAGTTTGCCAAAGTGATGTTGGATTGCTTGTGGGGCAAAATGGCACAACGACCGTGTTTACCCAAGACGGAGATTTTGACAGAACATTCCCCCTACTTCCAGAGGATTCAGGACACGCTTAGACTTCCTTCGTGAAGATTTACGAATAAGAACTGGACTTTGTACAGGCTGACAAATTTGGAAATGTCATCATTGCGGCCTACGTGACATGCCATGCTCGCTTAATTTTTTTTCGAAGCTTTAGAACTGTTAGGTGATCGTGTGCTGTATTTTGACATGAATAGTTGCATCTACATCGATCGCCTTGCTCACCGTCACAATGACATAGAAAAAAACCGTTTAGTAGCCTGGACGGATAAGCAACCAGACGACAAGATTGTAAGTTTTGGTAGTGGTGGTCCCAAAAATTGCTACTACGAATACTGGGACCCTTAAGGAGAAGTGCACACCGAGTGTAAAGTAAAAGGATTGAATCTCAATTATCGCACGAGTCAAGGGGTGAACTGTGGGATAATGAAAGAAGCCTTGGAGTCTGGAGAGGACCAACATTTTAAAGTGGCCACCGACGAGCCTCACAAGATTGTACGTTTACCCAAACACCAGACTGTCAGTCGACCTTTGGAGTAACTGTATCAAATCGTGTGGCAGAAGCTAGTGCGGGTTTCACCGTACCCTCATCGAAATGAACCTATCAAAGAAGAATGTTAGTTCCCTATGCGTTGGTCTGAATAGTGCGACTTTAAAAGTCGTCTTCAAACCTTACAAGGAAATTGGCCTAAATATCTAGAAGTACCTACCGCAGAAGAATTAGCCAGGGCCGTATTTATCTACTTGGGCGAAGGTGATAAAGTTAAGTGATCAGTTGCGGTGTGGAACATTACGAGTGGGGGGAGAAAGATTCAGCTTACTTAGAACATGTTCGATGGTATCCGCAGTGTCACCACCTACCTTTAGTGAGACGACCTCAGTAATCTCTTCATGGATATTTTACAAGAGAACGTTCGTTGTTTACCTCTGGAGTTGAGAGCACGCATTTAACAAGAGTTTGTCAAAATACAAGTCAAACGCAAATAACAATTGCATCCGTTACGTCACCAATGTTTAAACCACTGGTACCTGAATGCTATAAGAGGACTGATCCTGATGAAAGCATTCCAGTGGTCAGATCAACTGCTCAATGACCAGGACTGGTTTGCCTCTGATTCTGTTTACTACAAGATAGGATTACTGCAACAAATTCCAGAGGAAGAGTTAGAGGGTTACCATACTCTTTTGCACAATCTAAGATTGGTTCAAGAGGAAACGTCTGAACGATGTGTGATGTGCAAGTAAGTGACTAAACAATTTAGATTCGTCGCTGGAGCACGATCAGCTCTGGGTATAAAGTTCACATTTTTCCTCCGACAAAAAGAGGTAAACAACTTGCTACCATTCCACGACCGTTATCAATATTGATATAACAATTGCCGTGGAAGAAAATCAATGACATTATTAAGACTGTGGCGGATTACTAACACTTTTTACGAGAACTGTCACCAATGAATCTGGTTCGACGTGTGGTGTGTGTCTTAGTGACATCCTTTCTGGGATTTCTTTATCAGCCGTCTCCTTGTGGGCTCTTTTAGATATGTACCTCATAGTACCACCAAAAACATGAGGGTGGTACATTTAAATGTACATGAGAGAGTCATTCTGCTAAAAGCCTTGCACTTTCATCTCGATCCTTCTCTACCCCTCAGGAGAAGAAAAAAAAGATTCGTCAACATTTAGTAACTAAAGATGATTTTTACGAAGATGTGTATGCAGCTTGTGACTTACACCCTCATTGGCAAGATGTACGTAACTGGAAAAGTCGTGATTTTGAAGCTTGGACAAAAGAAGTGGCAAACTATGCCAAAAATTAGTGTTCATAAGGTCAAACGTTCAGTGAAAAAAGTAACTTTTAAACCTATGTTAGCGATAGTGTCAGAAGAGAACCAGACACCGAAGAAAGCAACCCCATTCAGGACAGGACTGTCCATGACATGGATATCCCCGAAAGGCCATTCCGGGAGGACCCCTGTGTGACGGTGTCAAGTGAAGAGACTCTAAGAATATTACCCAGTGTCCATGGACACCACACCTTCGTCACAAAAAATGTTTTACAGTAACGTGTTTATATTCCACTTTGATCGCTGTGATGTGTCGATGTACTTTTGGCTTTTACATATATTTGTCTTGCGTGTTCAATTTTAAAACTTAGTTGAAATAAACGTGTCCTGAAAAAGTATAAAAACTATTGTTTTGTCTGTCTTGGTTTCAAAAGAGACATTCCCTTCACTATTGCTACATCAGCTGTCTCTGCTACTTCTTCTCCTACTTTCAAAGTCATCGACGAAGACTTAGATATTACTAGTTGGGAGGTCTTGTATCTTCGTCATCCCTTTAACATTTTAATTACTGGACCCAATCATGGCAAGACCGATTTTGTCAAACGTTTGATCGAACATAAATATCATTTGATCGATCATCCACCTCAACGTATCGTTTGGTGTTGCAAAGAGTCCTGCGAGAAAGTCAAGGCGATTCCATCGTGTTTGTGGAAGACATTCCTGCCCGATCGTTTCTGACCCCAGTCAAACTCATCTGGTCATCTTCAACGACATGTTAGGAGAAGACGAAGAAAATATCAAGATATGGTTTACGCGCAAATGTAATCATCGTAATGCCAGCGTCATTTACATCACCAAATATTTATTTTAACAAAGTAAAGCCCATCGGACCATCAGTCGCAATGCTTTTTACGTGGTCTTATTTAAAAGTCCTAGAGATAAATCGCAAGTGCAAGTGTTAGCCAAATAGTTAGGAACTCCTTGGCTGACTCATGCGTACGATGCCACTCAAACCCCTCTAGCATATTTACTCGTGGATTTTAAACCCACTACCAATATTATTTGTGACGTAATACCCATCTGTTCCACAACTGGTGCCAAGACGGACGGCCTGTCGTGTACACGTACCCGTCGACTTAACAAAATCTATAAAAACCTTGGGCACTTTTGATTTGTCTCACATATCGACAATATGACATCCCTTCAGTCTCATCTTCCCGTCTAATTGATTCGTGCCTTGTACGGCATCAGTCGCGAAAAACAATTCACAAATACGTGCTCGTAACTTAGAAGCCAGTCTCAACGAAGACGTACTATGATTTACGGTGACAAAACGTCAATCACGGCACGACATCATTCACATTCCACATCAAACCAAACGCTGTTTTGAGAGAAACAAAGTAACCGTGACACAAGTGGCACATCCCCGCATCGACACTCAGACCAACAAGCAAACCATTTTGAAACCTAGAGGTAGACATTCCCAATGCCCCAAAAGTCATCCCCAATAAAAAAAAGCCACTCCCCGTCCCAGTGTTGCCCAGAAGAAAATGAGCAGTGGTGTCAAGACCAGGTCAGAGCCCCAGAAAAAGAAAAGTCCTAAGAAAAGACCTTATCAAGCAGCTTCTACCCGCAAGAGAGGAACTTCGGCTAGCACGCAACTTACATCAACATGCCACAACTTGCAGCAATGGTGACCGCGTCTCCATTAGCCTCAGGTTCTTAACCTTCTCCGTTGTTGGTGATGCCAGCCAAACCCAATTTGACTCGCGCCTTTCCTAATTTGATCAATACCTGGAAACCCGTGCCTTCAGGAACTAATCTTCCAGCGGTGAAACCTTTCTCCTCTTTAGCTGCGGCAGAAGGTACTAACAATATACCTGCCCCCAAAATCCAAGCAAGAACTGTCCCGATTTAGTCCGTTGCGAATCTCTCAATATCGAGTGATGCCTGCCATGAAAATTATTCGACGGACCGACAATTATTGACGAAGTATTCCACTATTAAAAAAAAAACTGTTATCAGTTATTAGTGTTTTTGTGCTCCGGCACAAACAAAAATTCCCCCCACCAGAAGTACACAATATCACCATTGCCGTTCTCCTGTCCAAAAGGAAAAGGAAAAAACAAGAAAAGAACTTTCTCGTCGTTTCACCCCACATCCAAGGAAACGGTTAGCCATGCAATGACGTCTACTCCATAAAAGACCCAAACCGTCCAAAGAAAAAGAGGGGCAACCAAAAGGAGGGTTGTTCTGCGATATAAAAACGAAATTCGACACATTTTTGACGAAGCGGTAGTCAAAGAGTTCGTCAAAAAGACTGGTTACAAAACCTTTGACCTACTCCAAAAAAAAAAATAAGATAAAAGAGTATGTGCCAAGTCATGTACGTCAGTGTATTTTTGTCGTGTCACGGAACAAATAAAGCTGTCACCCGCCAGAAACCGTCCCTTTTCTACCCCAATGGAAAGCAAAGAAAAGGACTGTCTTTTCCTTTAGCCAAACATTGGGACGTGTTGTCCGTTCGGTTCAAAGCCCCTTCACCCATGCGAAAACAACTCATAAAAAACGCCTCCAAAGACGTCGTGGATACCGTGTGTTAATTTTGCCTGAATATATAGAAAGGAACGATACCTTTGTCTCAGCATAAAAAAGAACGCTTAACCAAGCATCGACACGTTCTTTGCCAAATGGAACAAAAGAAAATACCCATCCGTCAAAAGAGAAAGATGTTGGTAAAACGCGGAGGATTTGTGCACCTGTTGTTAGCACCAGTGGTGGAACGAGTGTTGGGAACAAGGATTACGAGACTCATGACGGGCACTGCTTCATAAGGGATAGATCAAAAATAAAAGAGGATCAAGAACATAAAAAGAACCTTTGGGGTCAAAAGATCTAAGACGTGACCATTGGAATCTGATGGAATGACGAAAACTGACATTAGTGCCTTACAAACATTGGATGGAGTTCCATCGTTAGCAAGATCAACGCATTCCGCATTTACCTCACAATCCTTTTTTGACCGAGATGTCCCAGTTACAACAGGAATTGCAATCGTTCATGGATTGCAACGATTTTTCAGAAACGGAAATATCGCAACAGTATGGTCAAGTTTTGCAACGACATCAATTCTTTCATGAGAAAGCTTTAGGCGAAACAACTCGACCGACTCTGAAAAAGTTTAAGACCCTGATGAAAAGTCCATCACCATCACCACCTACCTCCCCATTGACAAGGACATACACAGCCCCAAGAATGCATGAGCAAGACGAGGCACGAGAAGTTTTTCAAACACCGTCAGCGGCTCCCATCCCTAGAACATTGCAGCTCCTTGTTGATTCCTCCCCCCCCCCACACCCAAACGAGAAGAACTCAAAGCTTGGGTTCATAGGATGATGTCCACTCCTCCTTCGACAGAAATGAAAAAGAAAGAAGGGAAGCCAAAAGTGAAAAAAGAAAGCAAGACAAAAGCCATCCCATTACCTCCACCACTACCCTCGATTTTTATTCCCGTGGCACATCGGAAACGTAAAGCTGTTTCAAAACCACAACCTCGTCCCATCCAAAGCAGCATCAGTGAAGAGTGGCCGACTTATGAATAAAAAAGTGTTCTGATGGAGCATTTGTTAGACAGCATTTACTATGATCCATCCCATCCTGCTTAATACGGAGGAGTTTGGAAATTGTATCGTGCTGCCAAAACCTGACTCAAAAGTGTCCGTTTAGATCAAGTGCAACGATGGTGTCAAGAACAAGCCACGTACATTTTACACAAACCCATTAGACTAAACTTTTCCAGACATTGCACCCGAGAGGATATTATCCATCAAGGGCGAGCCGATTTAGCCGATGTCTCTCAATTGGTCATCTACAATCGTGGCTAGAAATACTTGTTTTGTGTCATAGACGTCTTTTCTTAATTTGCCTCGGTCGTGCCATTGACTTCCAAATCAAGCACTGACTTAGTGCTAGCCCTAAAGCTGGTTTTGAAACAAAGCGATAGAAAACAGACAAAGGCACCGAATTTCTGAACCAAGCTTGCTAAAAAGAATTGAAGAAACGAGACTTTCATTTTTTTCATCACCGAGAATAACAAAACCAATGCCAGCATCGTGGAACGTTTTCAACGCACCTTGAAAGAACGCAAGTGTGAAATATTTTACGCATCAACACACTCTCAAGTACATCGACGTCTTACTGCACCTGGTCCAAGCGAAAAAGCAATCTTACCATCGGAGCATCTTATGTGTCCCCCCCCCAAAAAAAAAAAATAAATAAAAAAGGTTAATCCCGACAACGAAGTGGTCGTTTTCGAGCGTCTGTTTGGTACATCACTGACTGTGGCTGTCCCCAAGAAAAGTGGAGTGTGGACGACAGGAGATAAGGGAGCATTGGCAAAACCAAAGGCACTTTCGACAAATGTTACTTACCCAATTGGACCACCGAATTGTTTCTTGTCACTGGACTAGTGCGTGTCCGTCATCCTGCCGTCTATTAATTGGAAGACATGAATGGGGAAGTGTAGAAAGGTACCTTTTACTTGCCCGAGTTACAATGAGTGACAAAAAATGAAGACGAAGTGTAAGACATCGAAAGCATTTTCGATCAAAGAACACGTAAAGTAGAAAAGCGACATGTCAAAGAAGACAATGTACGTTGGAATGAATATCCGTCGAGTTTGACCCTTGAATCGACGCTACGCAAGTCGTCGACAATAAACAGAAGTGACCATCATGCCCTTCACAGTGACCCTTTCTTCACTGAGTTCTTCTCTGCAAGATCTACAAAAGCAACCCTTGTGAGTGTGGTGTGAAGAACGTGTCCCTAAAACACAAATGGTCTTTTTCTGCCAAATCTTTGTGGTGTATTGTGTCATCGGTGCTGTCAAAGCCAATTGGAGTTTGCAACAAGGAGATAAACAATTGTTGAATATTTTACTGAACAGCTGCATTGGTTACCTTCCACACAATCGTTCCCTGAAATACGCTAACAGTAACAACGGAAGTCTTGCGACCAACGTCAGCCACCCTACCAACAGTCACAAGAACAACAGTCCTATTTTAGACACTCCTCTGACCTTTAGTGATCCCTCGGACAGCAAAAATGTGGAATTATGCTTAACCAATTTTAAAAACTTTAACCAGTGACAGTTCCATGTATGTGTTTCCCCACAATACTTTGTGTTGTTTCACGGCCAAATTACATCAGGCCATCCAACTGGATCACGAAGCCCATCGGGAGTGGCTTTGGTCGAAATGATTCATCATACACAAATCAAAAACATCACTGCAAATCAAATCACTTTTGAGGTCGACGTTATGAACGATCAAATGCAACAATACATGCCTCTATGAAACTGCCAGTGTCACCCGATACTCCACGGTACATCTATATGTTGAAAATTCATGCAAGCTATTATTTTAGCGGTCGACATCTAGTGGACACGATCGCTTCCTAATGCAATGCGTTGTTTGGCAAAGCCTTGTGGAAAACCAGACAAAGTGTCATCATCGAGTACCATAAAAAGGCTAGTCGACTACAGATGAAATTTGCGGATGCCAAAACGATGACAATTACATTTCGTCCTGAATTATTTTACATTTTGGGTGGAGACCTCAAGATGGTCAAGGGTTCACTCATACCACCCGTCACCAACAACTTGAATTTTGCGAAGTTTTTTTTGTTCCTCTGTAGAACTGAACCAAAGATTAAATTTACTCTTTGTTGACTATGACGTGGTGGAGTACAATGGTGTAGCAGTCACATCCGCACCGTTACTGAGAGCCATTCCTTTAAGAGCGAATTCTGCCATGACCAATGAAGAGGAAGGTGGAAACACGTGTCACGTTCACAGCGACTTTGTACATCCTCTCTATTTGTCCGTCAGTAGATCGTATTTCGACAGTGTCAACATAGGTATGAAAGGAGATCTGGGGGATAAAATCCATTCTCCAAAGGGAAAGTTACGGTGAAACGTGTAAGTCATGTATCATGGTTTAGGAGATATGTTGATATCGGCTTTTCTTTCGGTGACCCCTGTTTTGAAATCGCTGGTGACACGAGGATTGCACGCCTTGATATATGCCGTTTGATGCAAGGCAAAGAATTTCTCCAAAATGTCATCATCGACATACAAAACCCCAAAGAAGCCTTCTTGAGAGCAGGCAAAAATATCTTGCTTCAAACAGGCAAATACATTTTGGGCCGACTAGAAATTCGTATAAATGTACTGGACGCTGCCTAGTCAGGCATTCCTGCTTCCCAGACACAATAGCAATGACAAGGCAGAAAGAGACGACGAGGAGACCCCTGCAGAGGACTTCACACACACAAAGTTTGAAATACCAAAAATTTAGAACTAGACATTTTTGCCTGTTAAATAATAGAGAGAAAAAATGATGCACCGATAGTCTTTCGAATGTTCCAAGTCCGAACTGAATCTGTTTGCCATGCAATCCACTATGATGACGATGATAGAATCCCAGTGGATAGAATTGCATCCCATCTCCTCCACGGCCTCAGTCCCCCATCGAATTATAAATCAAAGGGAAGCTGGAAGATTACATGTGTACCTGAAACTCAAAGTGATCAAAACAGACGAGAGCCGATGCTTGCGTAGTTCCCTTTAGGAATTTCAAGCAGTCCTTGTTCAGCGAAGTGAATTTGTACTTGAAAAACAAACTAGTCAGCAGCAGCATGTATATTTACCCTTACCGAGCAAACCTGGAAAATCTCTTGACATACGGAAAAGATACAAAGAACACTCTTCTGGATGCTTGCGTCCTATGGAAACCTGATGCAGCGGGTGAGGACAAGTATAACGACACGATCCTTACAGCAACTGACGATCCTCACAATGTGGTCTTTAACGACGATCGAACGAAAATACTGCAAGGACGTAGTTTAGAACTGATGGATCTATTGCAGTTGGATATGTGGTTACGAGAAAAATATTTGCTGAACGGAGTGGATATCGGCCTGAGACTGATTCGTAGCAGTACCGTTTTCCATTTCATGGCTAATGCTAACGAGTACAAAACAATTATCCAAGAAGCCAGACTCTACGTTCAACGCATGGAAGTGTTACTTAAAGTGGGAAACGATATCAGTCACACTTTGAGCAGAACGACCGCCAAGTATCCGATACGACCCTTGGACGTAAAAACTTCACTGGCACCGCTGCAGTGCGATCCAAAATCGAAGATCATCCGTTCCAAGGACAGTTACCTACACGTTTAATCATTGGTATCGTCAGAAACGAAGCCCTCAACGGAGCCGTAGATGCCAATCCTTTCGAGTCTAAGCACTACAGAGTGTTGAAGATCGAAGTCAGTGGCGATGGCAAAACCTTGTGTAACAGACCCTTCGAACCTAACTTTACCCAGAAGAATTACTTGAGATCGTACTTGTCCCTGTACGAAGCCACAGGACAGTTAGGGACTAACATCAGCCATGGCATTGCGTACGACAATTATGCAGAAGTCTGCGCTTTGTGGGCCTTTGATTTCACTCCAAACCAAGACAGCGACGAGGGTCATTACCACCCTATAAAATCTGGTCAGCTGCTTGTGGAACTTCAGTTTGCAGAAGCTCTAACCGAGAAATTGAACATCATCTTGAATGCCAAATTCGAGAACACTCTAGAAATCAAAAGTTTGACAGAAATCATTCTAGACTAGGATCTTTGGCATTGGAATGGGAGGATATTTTGGAAGCAGAACCAACCTCAAATAAAGAAAAAAGACGAAGAGGTGATGGTTGTGTCCAGTTGGCCAGAGCCAGGACAACATTTAGCCTCCTGTTTTGCCAAAACTCTGGCAGAAACAATTACAGGGTTGACCAAGAAAGGCTGCTATGGATGTCAAAACGATCATCCTAGTCAAATTCAACACGATGAATGGCTGATGATGAGTCAAGAAGAAATATTGGACGAGTATCTGGATAACGCTTGGCGTCTCTTCTCGGATGAAACAGTGTTGCGTCAGTAGTATAAAGACTTGCGTGATCCTTCCTCCCCTCCATTGATGGCTCTAGAGATATTTCGCATCGAATCTCTCTTGGCACATAGTACGGAGACGAAGCAAAGAGACGTTTACTTGATAGAGATTTTAGAACAAAAAGTCAGGATTGAACTGATAACTAATCATTACCTGCGAAACAAGAAAAAACAAACAAAATGGATACCTGGAAACTTAATTACCTTTTATAAAAAGAGTCCGTACACCGCTTCTTGGAAGGCTAAACATGATACCAAATCCTGAAGAAATTGAAAATGTCAGAATGCTAAAAGGAGCACAAGACCTGATAGAAGTGGTCTTCAGAAAAGAAATGAAAAAGCAACAAGAAGAAAGTATCGAAAAGTACAGACTTCAGAGGCAGAGAGATCCTCAGCGGGGCCCCGAGTGGTCGAGTGGTCTAAAGCGCTCTCCGTTACGGATCATTGCCATCTCACCTCTGTCTGCGTGGGTTCGAATCTCGGATTCGACCAATGTGGGTATGTGAGAAAGCTTGCTAGTAGCTTCTCTTAGGTCGGTGGTTCTTTCCGGGGTTTTCCCGGATTCTTCCTCCACCATTAATACTGGCCGCCATGTATAGCCTATCGTGTGCTGAACAAATGGCGTTAAACACAACAACAACAACAACAAGAGATTCTTAGCAACAGCAGCAGGAACAACAACAATAGCAGGAGCCAGAAAGAGGCTTTGTCGACTGCCCTGTGGTCACTAATGAACTCTCCTTCTTCTTCCGAAAAAGCAGGCCCTATCCTGTGGGAGAGCTTGCAGCCAGACGGTGACCTAATCTTAGACGATAAGAGATTGCCACAAACCCAAACAAAATAGCCTTCTCATGGCTACTCTAAAAGTGTAGAAAAGAGATAGTAGTCAATTTGCGAGAAATTGTTGCATTTGTTTTTGTCTGTAGGTAAAAAAATAGAAGTGTGCATATAAACACTTCTTTTCACTGGCTTGTAAGATAGTGTGTGTGTATTTCTGTTTGTGTGCGTGCTCGTACGTGTGTGTGTGCATGTTTGTGTTTGTGCGTATGCGCGTACGTGTGTGTGTATGAGTGTGTATGTTTGTGTGTGTGTGTGTCTTTATTCCTTTGCCAAACCCCTTATTCCTACACTCATGATTGTTTTGTGTGCATGTGGAGTAGTGTGACTATAAACACTAACTCCTTTGCTGGCAGCCTGAAGAGAGTCTTAATCTACGGTCCAGAGGTCAGACAAAGTTTGAGAAAGACAAGAAAATCTGTGAGATGCCCTCTATGTTAACTAAGTAGTGTTAACAAAAAAGGTCCTTTTCAAGGCCACTTCATTGCCTCGAAAAGATATCCATTCTATTCTGCTTAAAAAAAATAATTTTCATTCTACTTTTTGTGTGATAGATTTATGTTCATAAATCTATGTATGTCTAACCCTGTCTCTAACCACGTCTCTATGCATATGTCTCTATTTGTCTCTCGAGTAATTCATATTCAGGTCAACCCCTTGCCACACTGATTGAGGTCTGCCACTTGCAACATTGTTGCCAGTGTCCAGTACCGTGACGTCAGCCCTCTTCAATTCGTATTTGTCCCTAAATAGGCCCAATCCATTGACATTCTACATTCCCTATGTTAAATACCCATATTGCCCTATAGTGCCGGACCTCTTTTATCCTTATATAAACCATATTACCCTATGTTGTTTATTCACTACTTACGCTAGGACAAAGGATGTTGTCCACTAGCTGCTGTCCTAAATGCCCGTTCATCATGAAAAGAAGGGAAGAATAAGAAATATGCCTATGCAGTTGCTATACGAGGTTATTACACTGAAATCAGATTGAGAATTTGTAACACGTCTGCGGCTTATATGATCTAGATATAAGATCTGTTTTGTTGTTTCACTCGAGGGAAATTATAAGTGATGCGAAAAGTGAAAATGGCGGACAGCCAGAACAAACTCCCAAGGCACTGCGTTATTGTTTTGTTCCTAGATGTACTCTTGTCTATCGAGTTAATTGTATACTTATTATTTAAGAATAAATATAAAAATAAAAATATAAATTAAGGAAACGTGCTTGATTTTACAACACATTGCCCCATCGCTGTGAAACTAATACTACCGCTACAATTTCCTTTGCATCGATGTCAAATGAGAGACCGATGGTATGCTGGCGTATCAGTTCACATAAAACCAGTCAGTTTTCATGTGGACTTCTAAACCTTTTTGCACATGAATATAGTATACACTCCTGTATATAAAACTTGTCCTTGAAGAAGAGAATTAACTTTTGAAAAATGACAAACGTTTCCCACCAGACAATGTTTTCTTTATATATTGATTGATGAGAATCTTGTGTTAATCATTGCCAAGCACTAAAATAACGGTAACGAGTCTGCAGATGAACACTCTTCCACTATAAACTACTGCATCAAACCTGTTGAAGTTGTCTGGTAATGATTTCAAATATCTTTCCAACTATTTTTGAAGCACGTTTTTCGTTTGCGAATAAAGCCAATTCGTCTTTCAGCTTTGCGAAGTGTTCTGAGGTGGGTTGTAACTGCATTGCTACCGAGTCAATATCTATGTCCAAGACGGTATTTTTTGTGTAGGATCTGCAACTTTTGACAAATTAAACTGAAAGCAAAGGTATCTCAAAAGCTACAGCAAATTGTTGACTGTTAGAATGCGCCTGCATTTTGACGTTTCAAATAATTTTGAACGTTTCCAAGTCATCATTATTCTAATAGTTTGGGACAGTTGGTGGAAAATTCTCGTAGTTAATTTGTAAGCAAATGGGAGATAACAGTCTCCTAAAAATACAAATTCCCTGAAAATCCATGCTACACCAGTTACTGTCTGGCAAAAGTCATTAATTGGCATAGTTCTATATGCAGACCAATCGACATGATTCAAGTAAAATCTACTGATTCTGTTCTGCTTCACCACTGACTAAAACCTCTGCTTACCTGACAATTGTGGACAGTCATTAACAGCTTTGCCAGGGAAACGACTACATTCGTGGATTCATCCACACCCAACCCAACCGCAGACCAGTTTCTGTAGGTCTCCTACCTGTCTTAAAATCAGCTGAAGGGGATCGACATGGATATAGTTAACATATCAAATTTCCTTTGAAAATCTGTTCTGTAACTTGTTCATAAATAGTATTACAATAGGCATTTTAGACTTTTGTAGCTGAGATAGATTAACACCTTCTCTTTTCTATGATTTTACTTTTACTTCGATCCTCCCACTGCATTTGCTATGGGCTAATAAATAATAGTTCTAACGCTGGTGTGAAAAATTTTGCATAGCAAAAATGGCTAGCATAAAACTTTGTAAATATGATTAATTTTTCAAAAATACAATTATTAATTTTTAAACAATATAATTTCTACAACACTATGACACTGGCGAGGCATCCAATACTGTCTTTGTGCATACGGTGTACATTGTTTTCGTGATTTATATTTCTAAAGGATACTATTTGAAAAAATAAAAGGGTGCTGTTCTTTACGCGAATGATTGTTGTGCAACAAAATTCTGCTTGCGATAGCGGGTTTACCCCTTGGTCACGTAAACGATATTGCAAATCAAATTCTGCTGTCCGTCATGTCAGTACATTATTATTGATTGTCACTATACTACAAATGTGTCCATTAGGCCAGAACATTATTATTGATAATGTCTATACTACATATGTGGACGTCGGGCCAGTACATTATTATTGATTGTGTCTATATTACATATGTGTCCGTCAGGCCAGTACATTATTACTGATTGTGTTTATACTACATATGTGGACGTCAGGTCAGTACATTAGTATTCATTATGTCTATTCTACATATGCGTACGTCAGGCCAGTACATTATTATTGATTGTGTCTATACTACATATGTGGACGTCAGTCCAGTACATTATTATTGATTGTGTCTATACTACATATGTGGACGTCAGGTCAGTACATTAGTATTCATTGTGTCTATTCTACATATGTGTACGTCAGGCCAGTACATTATTATTGATTGTGTCTATACTATATATGTGGACGTCAGTCCAGTACATTATTATTGATTGTGTCTATAGTATATATGTGGACGTCAGGCCAGTACATTATTAATAATTGTGTCTATACTACATATGTGGACGTCAGTCCAATACATTATTATTGGTTGTGTCTATATTACATATGTGGACGTCAGTCCAGTACATTATTATTGATTGTGTCTATATTACATATGTGGACGTCAGACCAGTATATTATTAATAATTGTATCTATACTACATATGTGGACGTCAGGCCAGTACATTATTATTGATTGTGTCTATATTACATATGTGGACGTTACTTTTCTTTGCAGTTAAATACTACTGCAGGAATATGATTATTGATAGCCACATTATTATATAAAATATCAATCCATGTCTTCAAGGCACACTTCGCCAGTCAAACGGCATCACATTTGCCAACATGGTGACATAAACGGTATCTGCCCAGTCACTTCTTATTGATTCCTTTGTGTAATTTACCGGTTTCTACCGTAAATACTGCCACTGCAGTCACACCATTAATGTACACCACTAGATTTTAATAGGGACTATGGTATGACAGGGTCATTCTGTTTTGACCTGAATTCACTACTAGTGAACCATAGCAACATGGAAATTCGCTAACACTTCACTCCTTGACGTTTGCTCCTAGTAAGTGGCTAATTATTTCGGGCTAAGGAATATTTCCATTGCACCGAATTCCAATAATCAGACAAGAAATCACAAAAATCCACGAATTCTTAAAATGGGGAGCTATGACCAAATGTGCATACTCCAAATTTATTACAATATTAAACAATCATCGCGGTTCATATATAATGCTGAAAAATCACCGATTAATGAATGTAGTACTTTGATAGAATTTATGAGTATAACCATTCTGCGAATGAATTACTGGGTCAGAGGAGTGTGTGTAAGGTTACACAAACCCTTATATCGCTTTTCTCTTTTTAAATGCATCATTCAGATTTGTCGGTGAGCCTCAAAAGCTGTATGATCTTTCAAATATGTATCTGGAGAGTTTTGATAAATTAATCAATTTAGAAATTATATTGGAACGGCTGTGATGTAAAATTGGAGAACAGTATGACAATAAATATAGAATCTATGGTAGGGCTTGGGCCGAGACAAGGAAATCCCAGTCAAGGGGTTACATTATTTGTCTCCCCACGAGGATTGCCGAGAAACTTATATATTGTAAATAATGAAACGATACTGGGCTCACACCTCTGTTGTAGTTTTATAGGCTATAATGTAACCCTGCGACTGGGCTTTCCAAGTCTCGGTCCAAAACCAAACGTAGATTCTTTTTCTCACCCATCAATTTCCTTTAAAGTCAAAAAGAACTTCTTGCTTTTGCAATATGGTTCACGCGCAAATGTTTACATGCGGTGCATTAATATAAATATTTTATGAGGACTGTGGCGTGACCGTGTCATCCGAAGTACAAAGATTTTATGCGTGAGCCAAAACAATAACATAAAACGTTGCATAGAATTAAGGTATTATCATATTTCATATATGGTTGTTAAATGAAATTAACAATAAATACTTAATATTTAATACAAGAAAATGTTGCATTTTCTTCAGTTATAATTTAGAAACTTATATATTGTAAATAATGAAACTATACTGGGTTCACACCTCTGTTGTAGTTTTATAGGCTATTATTATAACGAAAAGTTAAAGTAAAATGAGTGTCCGAGCTTGGGTTATTCACGGGTAATTAGTGATCTTTGTCACTATCGTATATAACTCTCCTTTTCTTTGGCGGAGGTGAAACTTGTTTGTGACATACTTGTGTTAATATTTATTAATATTTATTGTAAAATTACCCATATGTATAAAAAAATACCCTCCAAATACGGACCCTAGTGGATAACCATGTGCTAAACTTTCAAGTTCACGGATTCTTTGAAAAATTAGTTTTGTCTTGGAAATATGGCAAGTACTACAGTGAAATTTGCATATGGATTAATGTTTTGATGGATAAATGATTCCTTCTGGATTGTAAGTGCATTATTTGTCATTAAATATTGTAGGTATGTTTTTTATTCAACTGGGGCATAATGGAGATGCTTAACAAAATTAGAATAAAGCATACTTGACATAACACATTTCTAGCTGTTACTAAGTTTTCGTAGTTGTTAAGAGCTTTGGAAGGCTATGAAGTGTATAGGTATATAGTCTATGTGCATGGATCAGTGTTTTCTGTCATAGTTCATTTCATATAGCATTGAGAATTTTATCCTATTTGTAGCACAGTAAATTTTCGGGTCAGCGTCATTAAATGTAGCTAACAGTGTATACTTTGTTTCACTCGACGTATTTAAAACTAGTTAGGTATCTTTAGCTACTTTTAATGAGGCTGACCTGAAAATGTACTGAGCTATCCCTGCATATAGGATAAAATTGATCATGCTTTATGGAACTAACTAGCATAATACCAAAGGCTCGACATCGTGTGCGTGTGTCTTTGTCTCTCTCGAAATGTTTTTGTATGGTCTGTTCTCAAAGATGGATTTCCCCTAAGTTACAATGTTTTTGTTATATATTTGTTGTTGCTGTTGTCGTTTAATTTTAGAACAAAGACGTCAGGCACAGCAGAAGACAACAAGGGTTTTGTTTTTTAAAAGTAGTTCTGAGCGCGTGGACACCTTGTCTGAGACGACTGACATGAGATGACTAGACTGAGATAAGAAAAGTAAGGTTAGCAAAACAGCTAGATTTCTCTGTCGCATGAGAGAGAAACGTGAAAATGCATCATCTGATATTGCGCAGGAAAATATGAAGTCATTGACTTTGACTAGACCAGAGTAGATTATGAAGCGAGTGATACTTTTGTCTCACATACTACACGGTTATTTTGATTTGGTCTTCTCTCTTTTTCCTGTATGAACTCTGAGGGCCTGGAAAGGGGTAGTGGCGTGCTTTTTGCGCATGAGAAATACCATAAGCATAGAGATTCAATATCACATATTGAAAAATATGTGCTCTAAATCAAGCATTTCCAATTAAATCAACAGTGAGATTTACGTACACTATATTTCTTGATCTCAGCAATCAGAAAATAGGTTTATATGTGAAGAGATTTCCTGACATGACTTCAGAGAATATTATTTGAATAATATTAGTAAATCGTAAAGGGGATCACTTAAAATGGCGTATTATTATGAATTTTATTATGGTCAAATTTGATCAGTCTAGGGGGAGTTGTAAACCTATTCAATAACAATAATAATAATAATAATGAGGACTTTGTATAGCGCCTAATCTTTAGAAGCTCTAATCGCTTTACAACATTAGACAACACCTAAAAAAACATATATCATGATACGATTACAAAACACAAACACCATGAAATTAGAAAACAGAAAACATGCTGAAAATATTTAAGGTAAGGAAACATTATTAGATTTTTACGTCTGTTCATGCAGTTGAAATAGGTGAGGTTGAAGAGCGCTCTTGAATAAGATCACTGTGTCTTTGTGTCAAAGTTCAGTGGGCAATTCGTCCCACGTTGCTGGGCCCTGGTATGCGAAAGAACGTTGTCCATATGACTTTATTTTCGTGGTGAGAATAATGAGAATACGAGTGTCAGAAGATGAGTGTAAGTATCTTGCTGTTGTGTACTCATGGGTGAGGTCGGATAGGTATGTTGGACTGGAGCCCGTCAGTGAAACGTAGCACTGAGAAAAAAATTTTGTTTGGTTCTGAATCGAATGGATAGCCAGTGTAAGGTACAGAACGGAGGGGGAGGGGGGGGGGTGGTCGGTGTGCTCTGATCGTGGTACTCTAAGGATGATCCTAGCAGCTGTGTTTTTAACTTTTTGAAGTTTCTGGAGTAGATAACAAGACAAACTAGACATAATTGGGTTACAATAAGTCCAGTCTTGAAAGTACTAAGAAATACACAAGTGTTTTAGTGGCATCAACTGAAAGATAATTGCGAATGGAGCTGATGCGTCTCAGCTCAAGATATGCAGCCTTGCATAAGTTCATGACATGTTGATGCAGTGAAAGAGTACTGTCGAGAGTAACACCTAGGTTTCGTACTGACTGTGAATTTAATGTCGGTGTTGCTGATATTTATTGTTTGAGGTAAAGGATGTGAATGAGAAAGTGTGTTGTAATCAGAATGGCTTCAGTTTTATCATCATTCATCTGAAGTTTGTTCAACAATAATTCTGAATATAAATTAAACAGTTTGATAATAGATACAACGGAAATTGGTTACATTAGATGGTGGTGGAATTAGATTTAACACTTAGTGGTACGGCATATCTGCCCCTACCTGCTCACATGTACCACTAAGTTTAGCTGTAGTAATAGAAGTAAAACAGTTTTTACTGGTGACTGTAATATGGTCCAACTGTGATTAACCAGAAGTTTATGTAGAGATATTAAAGGAAATAAGTATATTTCAAAGCGTACATTAAAATGCTTCCGTAATTATGATAGTGGATCTTAACCTAATCATGAACCCTTATAGAAATACAGAATGTTAGGTTCATATAAGCAATCCTAAAGCTAGAGACGTAATAGAAGGTGTGACACATGCATTACATTTAGTTGATATCTAAAGAGAGATAAATATGGAGAGAAAAAATAAAACAGATTTTCTTGTAGACGCAAACATCTACTTAAGCACAATTACATTTCTCGATTTAAAATAAACTGATATGTGATGTGTAAGGTGTTGAAACAGGATAGAGATCTGATGCCTCTTAATAGGGCTTGATACAAGGGCAAAAATGTGGGGCGAAATAAATTGCATAACGTATTGGAAATATTATAACTCTTTACTAAGACATCATGAATATGTTCTTTGTTCAGAGGGAAAAACAGGAGTTTGAGAGAGAGAGAGAGAGAGAGAGAGAGAGAGAGAGATTAGAAGCGTTGCAATTTTTTTAAAACATTCCACAAAAATGGATAAAAGAAAAAAACTTGAATTGATGAAATAACTTGGAGGAAGGCAAGAGATGTTCAGTAGATAAATCAGACCAATATAAATATAAACTTTGTAGAATTACAGATGAAAGATTAGATGGGTGTAGAATTATATATAAAGAAACTTGGATAAAGGGTGAAAAATTCTGAAATCTGGAAAAGAGAAATAATATTTCAAAACCCATGCTTCAGTTGAAGAAAAACGTTGGTTTGATAACAAACGACTCTCAAGAAATATTACAATAAACTAAGACCTAAGATAATCTTAATATATTTATATAAGCAGAAGAGGTAAGTTTAAATAATCTTTGAAGCCGGCACTTTGAATTAACTAAATTTCAATTTAAAAAAAAATTCAATTGAATGATTAATTACATATGATGACTTACTGTTCAGTCTAAAAAAAAAATGAAAAACTATTAAAGTTCAGAAAAATGAAAACTTTTAAAAGTCCACTCTCAGATAATTTTACTACAAAAATTTTACATTCTTTTGACAAGATTTAGTGTTTTGACTTCTTAAATATATCAATTTTATTTTGATTACGGTGAATTATCAACTTCTCGAATAGAAGGAAATATAGCTCATTCCAGAACCCAATAATATATATTTGATTGCACCCGCAACTATTGCGAACAGAAAACTGATGCAATGAGATGAAACGGGTTTCAATTCTGGTCGATATATAGGGTAAAATATAAGAAATACATGTCATAAATGGGGAAAATATAAGAAATATTTGTAATAATAAGGGAAAATATAAGAAATATGTGTAATAATAGGGAAAAAAATAAAGAAATATGTGTCATATGATGTAGGGAGGAAAATAAAATTTTGGTCTTCTCATTGTCGACTATGACATAGCTTTCGATTTAGTTTCATCGAAGTTATCAGATAACGTTCTTCTTTTTTATTAGGCCAAATAAAAAACGCATTTAAATATTATACAAGGATAGCAAAATATATGATATTGCAAACAATCAGGTTATTAATCAAGTACGTTTAAAAAAAGTTCAAAAAAACATTTCTTTGGTTTACATCGAACGACATGATAAACAGACTAGTCTGTACTCTAAAATATTCTAAAGACGGACTAAAAATGATTAACATTAAAATATTTACGACGGCATTAAAAGCAATCTAGACACTTATGTTTAGTTAGAAGAGAAAAACATCTTTACTTCCAAAATTATTAGATACTTTTGTTTTTGGAATTCAGTTTACCAAAAATATTTCTTGAGGTCTGAAGAACAAGTTTTTGGAAGGATGTTTTCATCAGTTTGTTAAAACTTATAGAAAGATGTGATCCTGAATCCTGACAATCATTTCAGAATCATTGACGTCCAGTGTTATTATTAAAGTTGGAGATCACAACATATTTGAAAAAAAAAACATATGTACTGTTATGGAATAAACAGAATCAGAGATTTCACGCGCAACAATCACTTTTATTAGTTTTAAATCTTTTAGCAATTTATCCATGCAGAACCAACTTTGTGTGTCTGATTAGGATTTTTAACGTAGCTTTAACAATTTTTCTAGCTATATGGCTACGATGTCTACAGTTTATAGTGATGCCTAGCACTGGGGCATCTTGCCGTAGACATGTATCATGATGTCCCACCCAACCACATTTATCCTGACACAAGGCCGACCAGTCCTAACACTAACCTCTTAATGCTGAGCGCCAAGCGAGGTAGCTGTTAATACCATTTTTGTAAGTGTTTGGCACGACTCGGCCGGGGTTCTAATCCACGATCTCCCGCTTCCGAGGCGGACGCTCTAACCACTAGGCCACCGGAGCGGTCCCAACTTTTTGTAATATGAAGGTTTTATAAGTGTTATCAAAGAGTAGTTGAAAGTACTACAATTAGAAGCTTCAATGTTTATCTTACATATAACAATTGTCATTTCTGCTGCGAGTCATTATTCAACAAAAGAAAGGTTGTCAAAGTATTTATCGATTTTTATCCCCAAAAAATAATTTACGTCAAAATGCACAAGATAAAAAGCGGGGTGAACTTAGCTTAAATGCATGTTTTGACTGGAACAAACAAGTATTTCTTGATACATTAGTACACAATATATATTTATCTTAATGGTTTCCATACATTTCTACCTACAAAAGTTCTTTAACACAAAATGGGAATTAGACAAGACAGTTCTTTTTGTAGAGAAAAAAACTAATCACTTTTTCATATATTGAATGATAATGCTGTATTGTAATTTTTTGGATATACATGTAATTGTTCAAGTGGCTGATAGACAAATGCATTCCCCTTGCATTTTAATTTTAATATTAGGAATAAATAAAGACATCAAATCTGACAAAATTTGACTTTACCGTTAGAACTACGTATTTAAATTACAAAACAAGTACCAAACTTGGTAACATTTAAGAAATAAATATGTCGGTACAAATCAGAAAAGTATGCAGCCTACAAAAACTTTTACTGGGAGAAATTCATTCATAGTTGGAAAGTTTATGAAGGTATAATTGATTAAACATTTTTGTCATTATCATTTGCAAGCTTTAATGTGTAAAACATAATGTATGAGTAGTGAATGGGGGCGATACAGGGACAATGGGACTTATCATTAAAAACACCCCTGGGCCTGTATAGGGACTATGTAAATTTAACATGGAGAAAAATCGTGGGCCTGTATAGGGACAAGGGAAATTAACATGGGAATCTATTTTGGGTCAGTCTAGGGACATGGGAAATTTAACATGAGAGAAAAAAGCAATTCTAGGGACAAAGGGAATTGAACATGGGATTTTTTGTTGTTTTTTTTACAAAATTAAAAAAAAATAAAAAAATGGGGTAGGCAATTGAAAGTCGATCTCTTTTCGAGAAATGTGGGTGGCCCTGAAAAGGGCCTTTGGGTTTCTTCTTCTTCTTCTAACACCTCCACTTCTTCCACCATCTTCTCACTTTTTCCATTATTCCTTTCTTCTTCCTCTTTTCAGTTTCTGTTATCCAGTCAGGATGACCCATCTCTCTAAATTTCTGTTGGATCTTCATCCAGTTGTAATTCAATCTTTCAAACTCTAATTTCTTCTTCTTATTCTCTTCTTCCTTTCTCTCTTTGCTCCATTTTTCTTTTATCTTCATCACTTCTACTTTCATCACCTCTCTAATTAGTTCTTCTGCTTTTATCAACTGGTTAAAACCCCACTTTACGTACCACCAGTCAGTCCAATAAAAGCTATTTTCTAGGAAGCTCCTGACTTCTATGACATGGCAAGGCTTACTTTACAGTACCTAATCTCAGGTAAGGTAGGTCAATGAATCCTCTGATTCTTTCTACTTCTTCCTCAATCATTCCCCCTATTAGATCTTTTGCTACTCCAAGACTCTTCACATTGTTCAGGCTACCTTCAAATCTTCCTTCCTTATTCAATCTTTCTACTACATAAGTCCCATCCATGATCCAAAAATAGCTATGTCTCAAATCGTTAAATAATTTTGTCACCTCCATCTTCTTTGTGTATTCCTTAGAATGGTTTGAAAGACGATTACTGTGGGTTCTAATACGAAAAGCGCGGACGTGATGGAAAACATCCCCCTAAAGCCCAAAAGTTATATTACCTAGATCATCACTTAAAACGTGCGGACGTGAAGGAAAACATCCCCTACTTTTCTCATTTCATATGATCTACTATCCACATAAGTGAAACAGAAATTAAAAAACCCCAAATCTACTATCCACACACGCAAAGCATTATAATGAAACCCAATAACCTACTATCCACACAAACGTACGTGAGCGCTTACAAACACACACACACACACACACACACACACAAGGAAAAAAAAAGAGTCAGTGTTTATATTCACACTACTCTACATACACACATTGGCAAATCGATTACTATTTCTTTTCTAAAGGTTTGGGTAGCCCTGAAAAGGGCTGTTTGTTTTTAACTCCAGACGCATCTATCTAATGCTGGCACCTTCCTGGCCTGGCACCACACACATCTTCTTCCCCAGTCTCTTTTCACTCTTTTTTGGGGGAGAGCAGAGGCGGGATAAGTGGCTTCAGAATCCCAATTTTCTGTCTCTGGGATTCTGAAATTTCCTCTCTCCTTTTCCTCCTCTTCTTTTTTTCTTCTTTCCTCCTCCTCCTCTTTCCTCCTTCCCTCTTCGACAATGGCCTCCGCGGCCAGTTCATTTAGTATGCTCCTGGCATATTCCAGGTGCATCTGGAGTTCTAGAAGCTTTACAATTCTGGTGTTCATTCTCTTGATCAATCAACAAGGGTAGCTAGACTGCCGAGCGATTTTCAATTTATACTAAAAGCGCGGACGTGAAGGAAAACATCCCCTAAAACAAAATTGATCTTACCTAGATCATGACCAAACAACGCGCGGACTTAAAAGAAACACTCACTGACTTTTTTTATACTACCCATCACTATTCTAAAAAATTTTCATTTAATCAATAATATACTATCCACATACGCAAAGCAATCAAATCAAACCCCAAATCTACTCTCCCCACACCTCAAACAGCAAAAAACATGATCTTAATCTACTATCCACACAAACGTACGTGAGCACTTACAAACACACAATCATATACACAAACACATACACTCACACTATAAAAAGAGTCAGTGTTTATATTCACACTACTCTACCTACACACATTGGCAAATTGATTGTTATTTCTTTTCTAGAGTATTGGGTAGCCCTGAAAAGGGCTGGGGGTTTTTTTTTTGTTTGCTATGGCAATCTTTTAGTTTCTAAGAATGCGACGTCCTCTGCCGATAGACTTTCTGACGATAGGTCTGCTTCTTCGGAAAGAGAAGAAGAACTCTTTGGTGTCGATACGACAATCGACAAAGCCTCTGTCAGGTTCAGGTTTATGCTGCTGCTGTTGCTGCTCTCTCTGCTGTTTCTGAGGTCTGTACTTCTCTGTCCATTCTTCTTTCTCCCTGTTCACTCCTTCTCTGAAGAGCTCTTCTATCAGGTCTTCAGTGACTTTTAGCATTCTCACATTCTCTATCTCTTCTGGCTGCGGTATCAGACTGTGTCTGATCCTATGCAAATTCACGTAGGCTTCGTTTAGCTTAGCTAGTTTGAAGCACATCTTCGTAGGAGGATGAGTCGACAATGGATGGTTAGACTGGAGGCTACCCCGGCTTTAAAGTCAAAGCGCGGACGTGATGGAAAACATCCCTCCACGGTTTTCGAGCTGAAACGTTCAATGAGTGCCATGAGAGGGATAATAAGAAGTCAAAGAGCATGAATCAAAATTCTTATAGCCAAACAAAAGACAAAGGCATTTTTTTCAAAACACAACATTTTTTTTATTCAAAATCACTTAAAACTAACAAACAACTCTAAGATTTTTTAACAATAACTCAACAATATAACATCAAACAATTTTTTCAATTAACACTCTACTTTAAACAGGGCTGACAACATTGTGAATGAAATTGTGATTTCCACTGTTGGAAGTCATTAGGCCATTGATGGACACTACGTTTCCTAGCTTGAGACAAAAGATAAGCATAATGGTCACAAAACCATTGATCTACTTTCACATCATTTCTAGAAGAAGAACGAGGTTCAAAATGAGTCACTAAATGTTCTAAGGAATAGCCCAGGCTGCGATGATGCAGAAAATACACACAATATTGTCCACACACCAAGGAATCTGTGCCTTGTTATTTCACATTATTGAATCGGGTGGTCTGAGCATTTCTTCTCATAAAGTCGATGATATCGTCTTCCAAAGGGGGCAATCCGTACGAATCGAAATATTCCACACATCCTTCTTGAGGAAAGTAAACGGCTACCCAGTGGGTTCATGGGAGATGACTGTCGTCCGTGTTGATCACATAAGCTAGATGGTCTTGAGGTTTGCGATGAGGGAGTTCATCTTTAGCACATACGACAGGATTCCAAGAAGCCGTGTACGAACTGTGGTTCAAAAGGTAATAAAGTTCCCAGGTATCCATGTTTTGTGTGTTTGTTTTTTTTCTTCACAGGTAATAATAAGTCATCAATTCGATCCTGACTTTTTGCTTGAAAATGTCTGACAAATAACCGTTTCTTCGCTTCGTCTCCCCACTCTGATTCAGGAGAGCTTCGATACGATGGATCTCTTGAGTGGTAAATGGTGGACAAGAATGTTCACGCAAGTCTTTATACCACTGATGCAACACGACTTCGTCCGAGATGAGACTCCAAGCTTCGTCCAAATACTCGTTCAATTTTTCTTCTTGACTCAGCATTAGGCATTTATCGTGTTGAATTTGACTGGGATGATCGTTTTGACATCCATAGCAATCTTTCTTGATCAATTCCGTCATTTTTTCGACCAAGTGTTTGGCAAAACAGGAGACTAAATGGGCTTCTTGTTCTGGCCATCTTGACTTCATCATGATAACTTCTTCGTCTTTGTCTTGAGATTCTTCTTCCCCGGTCTCTTCACATTCCATCTTCAAAGTTTCTCCACTAGGCAAAGAGGGATAACAGTCTTCCATGGCTTCTAATAGTCTAGAATGACTTCTCTCAAACTGTTGATTTCTATGGTATTGTCAAATTCTGCGTACAGGATGACGTTCACTGTGTGATCTGGAGGTGGATTTGCAAACTGAAGTTCCACACGAATCTGACCCGATTTTATAGGGTGGAAATGTCCCTCGTCGCTGCCTTGGTCTGGAGTGAAATCAAAACCCCACAAAGCATAGCCTCCTGCATAATCCTCGTACGAAATACCGTGACTGGTGTTGGTTCCTAACTGTCCCGTGGCTTCGTACAGGGACAAGTACGATCTCAAATAATTCTTCGCGACACCAAAGTTGGGCTCAAAGGGTTGGGTACACAAGGTCTTGCCGTCGCGACTGACTTCGATCTTGGACACATTGTAATGTTGAAACTCGAAAGGATTTTGACCGTGGGTTCCGTTGAAGGCTGAATTCCTGACGATACAGACAATCAAACGCTTGGGTAACTGTCCTTGGAACAGATGATCTTCGATCATAGATCGCTGTCCAGCGGGAATGGTGAACGTTTTCACTTCTACGCGTCGTATCGGATACTTGGCGGTCGTTCTGCTCAACGTCTGACTGACTTCGTTTCCCACTTTAGGTAACACTTCCACACGACGCACGTAAAGTCGGGCTTCTTGAATGATAGTTTTGTATTCATTGGCATGGGCCATCAAATGGAAAGCGGCACTGCTACGATTCAGTCTCAGACGGATATCCACCCCGTTCAGCAAATACTTTTCTTGTAACCATATGTCCAAATGCAAACGATCCATCAGTTCTAAACTTCGCCCTTGCAGAATTTTCTTACGACGGTCGTTAAACCCCACATTGTGAGGATTGTCATCTTCTGTCAGGACTGTGTCGCTAAACGTGCCTACACCTGCCGTGTCAGGTTTCCATACCACGCAAGCATCCAGATGAGTATTCTTGGTTTCTTTTCCGTACGTCAAGAGATTTTCCAGGTAGGCACGATATGGGTAAGTATCCATGCTGCTGCTGACCAGTTTGTTATTCAAGTACAAGTCCACTTCGCTGAACAAGGAATGCATGAAATTGTTGACAGGAGCTACTCTAGCATCGCCTCCTGGATTGGTGTTGTCCGTTTTGATCACTTTCACTTTCAAATACAGGTAACTGCTATTCAGATCGATGTAATCTTCGGGTTGTCCTTTGATTTCAAACTCGATGGGAGCGGAATCCGTCAAAGAGGAGACGGGACGAAATTCCACCCACTGGGATTCTTGCATGATCATCATGGTGGGGGGCATGGCAAACAGATCCAGTTCCGACTTGGAACAAGCGCAAGACTCTCGGTGCATCATTTTTTTCTCTTTCTCAATAATCGAAAACGTCTAAGTCTCGAACGGTTCTTCTTTTCTTTGCCTTTCTAGCCTTAGACGTGTGAAGTCTGGTGAAAGGGTGTTTTCTTCGTCGTCTCTTTCTGCCTTGTCCTTGCTGAATGCTTGACTCGGTAGCGTGCAGGGCATTTATAGGTGTGTCTCGTCGGCCCAAAAGGTCTTTGCCCGTTTACAGCAAGACATTTTTACCTGCCCTCATGAAGGCTTCTTTAGGATTTTGTTTGTCGATGATGACATTTTGGAGAAATTCTTTGCCTTGTGTCAGTGCCGCATCTTTCAAGGCGTGCAATCCGCGTGTCACCATCGGTTTCAACACCGGGGCCACCGAACGAAAGGCCGATTTCAGCATATCTCCTAAACCGTGTCCTCGCTGTCCAGCAACCCCTCGGTACACTGGATACATGACTTACAAGTCGTGAGAGAACCGTTTTCGAAAATGGAGTTTCACCGTGACTTTTCCTTTGGTGAATGAAATATTTTGTCCCAGATCTCCTTTTATAGCAATGTTGACCGTGTCCAAATAAGACTTACTGACAGGCAAATAGTGAGAATGTACAAATTCGCGGTGAGCGTGGTAAGTGTTTCCACCTTCCTCGTCAGCGGTCGTGGCAGAATCCACTTTGAAAGGAATGACACGCAGTAACGGCACAGAGGTGTGTCCCACCACGTTATACCCCACCACATCGGAGTACACAAACATCAAATTCAGTCCTTGGTTCAGTTCTACCGGGGCACGAAATAACTTGCTAAAAGACTCGTTGTCGTAAATGACTGGCAATTCGTTTTTCTTCATCATGGCCATTCTCATGTCCATGTCTCCGCCCAACATGTCAAACAATTCAGGACAAAATAAAATGGACACGATTTTACTCCCGTCAAATTTCATCAAGAAGCGACAAGCTGCTTTGTGGTATTCCATGGTGACACTTTTTTGACACTTTCCAAAGCTTTCAGAAACACGACATTAAACCTGGAGGCTATGGTGCTTACCAAATGTTGACCACTAAAATAATAGCCTTGGGGGAACGAACAAGTGATAGGTGGTGTACTTTTGATTTTTTGTGCCAGGGGTTTTCTTGTCATATTTGCCATGGGTATTCAAGTACTGTTGCAATTGTTCGTCATGAACTTCCACATCAAAAACATTTTGATTGGGAAGGACATTGAGGACTTGAGTCGGGTGAATGATTTCTACTACAGCCACTTCCCAATGGGCTTCGTGATCTAATGGGATGGTCTGAGGTAATTTGGCCGTGTAACAGCACAACGTGTTCTTGGGAAACACCTCCATGGAACTGTCACTGGGTAAGGTTAAGTAAAATTGGTTTTGGTGACTCATAATTCCAGAGTTCTTTGGCTGTTCGAGGGGTTACTGGACGTCAAAGGCGTGGTTCCGCCCAAAATAGGGTTGTTGTTGTTATTGGAGTGGTGACTGACACTGGCATTGGACACAAGGTTCCCGTGGTTCCCGTTGGAGGAGAATTTCAGGGAGGGATTGGGAAGCAGGTAACCGATGCAACTGCTCAATAAAATGGTCCACAATTGTTTGTCTCCTTGTTGCAAACTCAAATTGGCAATGGCTGCACCGATGACACAATACACCACGAAGATTTGGCAGAAACAGACGATTTGCGTTTTAGGCACACGTTCTCCACACCACACCCACAAGGGTTGTTTCTGTAAATCTTGCAGAGAAGAACTGGGTGAAGGAGTGGTCGACGTAGCTGCGTCTGTGTAAAAGGGCATGATGGTCACTTCTTTTTATAGTCGATGACTTGCGAAGCGTCGATCCAAGAATCAAAACTGGGTGGATATCCTTTCCAACGTACTTTGACTTCTTTGACACGTCGTTTACCCACTTTACGGGTTCTGCGTTCGAGAATGCTTTCGATGTCATACACGTCTTCTTTTTTGGTGACACGTTGTAACTCGGGTAAGTAAAACGTTCCTTTGAGCACTTCTCCGTTCATGTCTTCCAATTTATAGACGGCAGGATGACGGCCATGCATTCGTCCAGTGACACGAAACAATTCGGTCGTCCAGTTAGGTAAGTAACCTTTGTCGAAAGTGCGTTTGGTTTTGCCAATGCGTACCCAATCTCCTACGGTCAACACTCCACTTTTCTTGGGGACAGCCCTCGTCGGGGACGTACCAAACAGGCGCTCAAACATCAGCGCTTCGTTCTCGGGAGTCACTTCTTGCGGGGCACGTCCGATGCTTCGATGGTAAGATTGGTTGTACGCTTGCACCAGGTGCGGTAAGATGCCGATGTACTTCAGAGTGTGGTGATGCGTAAAATATTTCCACATACGTTCTTTCAAAGTGCGTTGAAAACGTTCCACGATGCTGGCTTTGGTTTCGGGATTCTCGGTGGTAAAAAAAATGAATGTCACGTTTCTTTAATTCTTTTTGGAAAGCTTGGTTCAGAAATTCGGTACCTTTGTCCGTTTGCCATCGAAGAGGGTGACGACCGCTTTGTTTCAACACCCGTTGCAGGGCTCGCAGTAACTCGCTGCTCGATTTGGAAGTCAAGGGTACGACCCAGGCAAATTTGGAAAAGATGTCGATGACACAAAACAAATATTTGTAGCCACGATTGTAGCTGGCCAAATGAGAGACATCGGCTAAATCGGCTTGCCATTGATGATCGATGCCTTCCACTTGGGTGCGACTTCTGGAAAACTTGCGTCGAATGGGTTTGTGTAAAGTGTAGGTAGCTTGTTCTTATAACCATCGTTGCATTTGAGGTAAACGGAGACTTTGCAGTCGTATTCTGGCAGCACGATACAATTTTTGAACTCCTGCGTAACCTGCAGAATGCGAGGGATCGTAGTAAATGCTGGCTAATACTTTTTCCATTTTGTGTTTGTGTGTTAATAAGGCACCCACTCTTTGAAGATGCTACTCTTTTTCTCTTGGGGTACTTTCCTGGATTGCAATGCTTTGCGTGTGCGACCAGCAATAGGTGTCGAAGAGGAGGATGTCGGAACAGGGGATATCGGTTCTTGTTTCACTTCTGTCTTCACTTCTGTCTTCACTTTCTTTTTCTCTTGTGATGAAGAAGGGGTGGTCATCATCTTTTTAATCCATCCAATTCTGGAGGTAGGTGGTGTTGTTAACCTGCGTACTTTTTCTGGTGGAGTTTGAAACCCTTCTTCTTCTTCTTCTTCTTTTTCTGTCTTGGTCACTGGTAGTGGTGGTGGTGGTACTGCTGATGGTGCTGGACTTTTCATCAAGGTCTTAAAATCTTTCAGAGTGGGTAGAGCTGTTTCGTCTAAAGCTTTCTGGTGAAAGAGTTGCAGTCGTTGCAAGAGTTGACCGTACTTTTGCGATTTTTCTGTTTCGGGCAAATCTTGGCGATCCATCAAGGACTGCAATTCGTGTTGTAACTGGGACATTTCGCTCAAATGGGGATTAGGAGGTAAATGCGGGGTGCGTTGTTCTTGCCAACGATGGTATTCCATCCATCGTTTGTAAGGCACTAAAGCTAGTTTTCGTCCTTCCATGGGGTTGTCAAGGGTCGATTCTGAGATCTTGGGACTTCAGAGGGCCTTTTTATCTTGCTCCCATCAGTCCTCCCAACATGGTTCCCAAGACTCCTTTCAGCAATTGGCCAAACAAGAGGAGTAAAATGCCTCCACGTTGGACCAACATCTTCTTTTGACGAAGGGGGATTCTCTTTTGAACCATCTGGCGAAGAACGTGACGATGTTTGCCTAAGCATTGTTTCTGGTGTTTGGACAAAGGGATCGTACCTTTCAAGATGTTCAGACAACATTCGCACACGGTATCGATGACCTCTTTGGAAGCTGATTGAATGAGTTTTTTTCGTAGGGGTGGAGAAGCTTTGGACAGGACAGATAACATGTCCCCATGTTTGATTAAACGTGGTGGCAGTCCTTTCCTTTTCTTTCCTTGGGGTTGTTTAGAAGAGGGATGTTTTCTGGAGGGTGATATCTTCAGGAGCACCAAAACACTGATACCCTACTTGGTCACACACCTTTTTTATACTGGAACGCGTCGCCACTGATTGTCTTTACGTCGTATCAACTTGAGGACAGGCATGACACGTCGTGCAGGGGTACGTAACGGACTAAATCGAGTCAGTTCTTGCTTGGACAAATCCAGTAAACTTTGTAACATGCCCGATCTTTTTTGGACTTTGATTTTGGGAGAAGGTACTTTGTGAGCAGCAGCCACTGCCACTAAATTGGAGGGTCCTGCCACTGGGGAAGTTCTTGGGGTCATCAACGGAGAAGTTCTTGGTGTGATCAACGTCTCCAAGTACTCTTCAGTTCTTGGTTTAATCAACGGAGAAGTGGATGAAATTGCGGTTGCCGGAGACGCAGTCACCAGGCAGGTCGTGGTTTGCGAGTGTAAGGTTGCGTCCTGGCCGAAGTGCCTCTCTTGCGACTAGTTTTCTTCTGTGGACTTTTCTTTTTCTGGGGACTTTTTCTCTGTTTCTTTTTCTGGGGGCTTCTTTTCTTTTTCCGGGTTGGTGTCTGGTAAGATGAGGGTCCCGCTACTGGAGAAGTTCTTGGAGACACGGGTCTCCTTGGGGACCTGGTCTTTTTCTTCTTCCTGGAACTTCGTTTGACTTTTTTCTTGGGGAGAACTTTGGGGGCAGTAGGACCCCATCTTACGAGAGAGCGAATGATGACCCCTCTTAGAGTACCGCTCCCTCCAGGTTTCAAAATGACTTGTTTTTTGGTTTGAGTGTCGATGCGGGGATTGGCCAGTTGGCTCAAAGCGAATTTGTTTCGATCAAAAAAGCGTTTGGTTTGATGAGGAATCTGAATGATTCCTTGGAGTAATTGACGTGCCGTCACCGTGAACCATCGTAAGACTTCTTTCAGACTAGCTTCTAAGACACGAGCTCGTGTTTGTGGATTTTTTTTCTCGACTGATGCCATACAAGGCACGAATCAATTTGACGGGAAGATGCGACAGAAGGGACGTCATGTTGACGTTGTGTGAGACAGACGAAAAGGGTCTGAGGATTTTATAGATTTTTTTGTGGAATGAAGTTAAGTCGAGGACGGAGACGTGTACAGGACAGGCCCTCCGTCTTGGTACCAGTGGTGAAACAAGTGGGTACGAAATCGCAAATCCTCGGGGGTCGTAGGTTTCAAATCGACGAGTAAATAGGCGTGTGGAGTTTGAGTGGCATCGTCGTACGCCTGAGTCAGCCAAGGCGTTCTTAACTGTTTGGCTAAGACTTGCACTTGCGATTTATCTCGAGGGCTTTTAAACAAGACCACGTAATACGCATTGAGACTGATGGTGCGATGGGCTTTACTTTGTTGAAACAAATTTTGAGTGATGTAAACGACACTGGCATTACGATGATGCCCTTTGCGCGTGAACCACAGTTTAATTTCTTCTTCGTCTTCTCCTAACATGTCGTCGAAAATGACCAAATGGGTTTGACGGGAGTCAGAGACGATGCCGTCGTCTTCTTTAGGAATGCCTTCCACAAACACGATGGAATCGCCTTGACTTTCTCGCAAAAGGCTGTACGCCGATTGCCACTCTTTGTAACACCACACGATCCGCTGAGGTGGTCGATCGATCAAATGATGTTTATGTTCGATCAAGCGTTTGACGAATTCGGTTTTGCCGTAACCGCTAGGTCCAGCAATGAGCATGTTAAAGGGATGGCGAAGATACAAAGCCTCCCAACTGGCACGATCTAAGTGTTCGTCGATGACTTTGACAGTAGAGGAAGAGGGAGCAGAGACAGCAGAGGTAGCCATAGTGTTAGGAATGTCACTTGTGACACGAAAACAGACAAGACAAGAGTTTATATATTTTTTCAGGACACGTTTATTGAATGTTTTAAACATGAACACGAAAGACAAAAATACATAAAAGCCAAGGGCTTAAGTACAACGATAAAAGGCACATGATAACCATCAACGTGGAATAAACACAAGTGTCTGTACAACATGTTTTGGGTAATGTTCTGACCAGTTCTATAGGGGGTAAGGTCACACAAGTGTCCTCCCGAAAGGGTCTTTCAGGCATGTCCACGACAGTCCTGTCCTGGGTGACGGGTTCTTCTGGCACTGTCACTAACACAGGTTGAAAAGTAACTTTTTTCCTTGAACAACTCTCGTGCATACTGGGCCACTTCTTGGGTCCTAGCCTCAAAACCCCCTTTTTCCAGTCACGGACATCTGTCTAATGGGGGTGTAAGTCACAAGCTACACACACATCGTCATACACGTCTTCGGTAGCTAAAAGTTGACGAATCTTTTGTTCCCGTAGAGATCGAGAAGTATCCAGATGAAAACGCAAGGCTTTGAGCAAAAGGAGTTTTTCGTGACCATTTAAGGCCATTGGGGTGGTAAGTACTGTTCGTAAAGAATCCACAAGGAATCGGCTGGTAAAGGAAATCCCAGAAAACAAGTCACTAAGACACACACCACCTGTCGACCCAAATTGAATGGATACAGTTCTTGTAATAATCGATGGTAATGATCCACGGTTTGAATATGGTCACTGAGTTCCTTCCACGGAATCTGTTCAATTACATGTGACATAAGCCGTGGCATGGTAGCCTGATTTTATAGTCTCTTTGTTTCGGAAGCAATAAAGGTACTTTCTAACTAGACATCTTCGTTCTCCAGTAGGGAATCTAAATCTTGCATAGTGTAACCGAAACGTCAGAGTTTGTTTAGATGTTTCGTCTTCTGCTAAGCAGATTCCACGTAAAATATGTTGGTAATCCTCTAACTCGTCTTCCTCAATACGTTGCACTAGGTGAATCTCGAAGTAACCAAAATTACGAACGTTTAGTTCATTCACTAACTGAAAGTGTTCAACAAGGTCTGACCACTGAAACAATTTCTGACGAATCAGTCCTCTTATACCATTCAGGTACCAGTGGTTAAAGATCTGGTGACGTAACGGATGCAACTGTTCTTTACATTTGACTTGTATTTTGACCAGCTCTCGGTAAATGTGTTCTCTCAACTCCACAGGCAAAGCACGAATGTTCTGTTGTAAAGTATCCATGAATAAGTCAGTCCGTACAATTCACAATCTTCTCCTAGAGCAAAAGTAATCCACATAGTGAGTAATTTCTGACCACTGCCATTCAGGGTAACGTCCAAGAATGTCACTGAACTCTTTTGATGTAAACGGTCTAGAGTAATACAATCGGACGAATGCACACTTGACCCAAAGAAATCTAACACACTGGTTGACTTTTTTCACTTTCCTCTTTTGAATTTCTCGGCACAAAAGTTCTACAGTCACCCATTGAGATTTCACTCTGGCAAACCCCTGCCAAACTTCCTTGTAAATCTTCTCTTGCAGTTCTTTAGGTAATGATTCAATATCGTTTTTCAAATGAAGTTTAAATACCGGTCTCGGTGATGTCCAATATTTGATTCCTAGCCAATCTGGTTTCTTCTTCGTCAACGACATGGTAAGTTACTTCAATGTCTCGGTCCCACTAAGGGTAAGTAATGACAATTCGGTGACCAACGAGCATGTTCTAGGTAGGCCGAATCTTGCGGTTCCCAGTGGTGAAGTGACACACCGCAACTGAAACACTTGACTTTATCTCCTTCGCCCAAGTAGAAAAATCCGGCTCTGGCTAATTCTTCGGGGGTCGGGCCTCCTAGATACTTAGGCCATTTTCTTTTGAACGATTGAAGACGATTTTCAAAGTCGCAGTATTCCGACAAACGCACAGGAAACGAATATTCGTCTTTCACAGGTTCGTTTCGATGAGGGTTGGGTGACATGGACAGGAGTTTGCTCAGGGCTGGATGACATCCGTAGGGAGGTAGACGTGAAGGTGAACATCCACCTTTAAAACGAAACCCAGTAAAATGTCCAAGAGGACGAGCGGCATCGCTTTCGCATCCCTCAGGTTTGACACGCACAGCATCACTTTCCATGATAGGGGTAGTGAGAAGAAAGTTCCCATGATGCTTTACGGCATCGCTGAGGTCACAGCGTACAGCATCGTTCCCATCGCAAGGCTCACAATCGCATTCCACTTCAGAAGTCCCACACTTGAAGTGTACCTGTCTGAACTTGTTTTGTGTTTCTCTGAAAGTATTCATCTTGTTCGCTTGGTCTTGGTAGTCACAATGAACTATCGATCTTGACCATAGCCCCTTTTTATACTAGTCGCAATGCAGTCTCAAGCTTGTACATCGTTCCTTTTTTATATCTTGTTTTGGAAGGTACCGTTTCTAAGGTACCGTCATCATTGTACCGTAATGTCATGGGTGGAAAGGCTGTAGAAAGGTAAGGGCAGTGCGGAGACCATCGAATATGTTCCAGAATAGCTGAATCTTTATAGATACATAGATCCATTCGTAACTTCAGTCCGCAAGCGAAACACTGTACTTCGTGTCCCAATCCTGACTCAGGTCCCAAGTAGACAAATCCTGTTCTAGCTAAAACATGCGAAGAAGGTAATCCTCTCCTATCCGTAGGCCATGCTTGAAACGTGTCCAATCGACGGGCACAATCACAATAGTCAGGCAAGAAAACCGGAAAATGGTAGGGTTTGAACTTGGAGTTCTCATCGGGTTTCTCACTCGATTCTTGCTGTGGCGAAGTCATCCTTCTGGTGGGTGGCTATCCTCTTACAACCAATGTTTTATACCAACATGTCCATACGGCAAAGTAAAGTGGTTGGGCAGTCGCACTCGCTTCTGGTACACGATTTGATAGACTTTTTCCAAGGGTCTACTGACGATGTGGTGAGTGGGTAAACGTACAATCTTGTTGGATTGATAGGTGGTCACTTTAAAGTGTTCATCTTCTCCAGATTGCAAGGCTTCTTTCAATACCCCAAAGTTGACCACACGACTGGTACGATAATTCAGAGTCAATCCTTTCACTTTACACGTCGTGTGCACTTCTCCTTGTTCGTCCCGGTATTCGTAGCCGTACTTTTTGGGACCGCCACTGACGAAACTTAGAATCTTGTCGTCGGGATGCTCGTCTGTCCAGGCTCCTAAACGGTCTCCTTCGATGTCAGGGTGCTGTTGACTCGGGTGATGGATATAAATGCAACTGTCCGTGTCAAAGTACAGGACGCGTTCCCCTAACAGTTCTAAAGCTTCGTACAATTTTAAGCGAGCATGAGCTGTCACGTAAGCCGCAATGATGACATTTCCAAAAGGGTCGTCTTGTACAAAGTCCAGATCTTCTTCGTAATTGACCAAGATCAAATCCTCGCGAACGACGTCCACGTGTTTCATGAATTTGGTTTTGTCGTGAATCATCTGAAAGCAGCGGGAAGGTTCTGTCAAATACTCCGTCTTGGGTAAACACGGACGTTGTGCCATTTTACCCCACAAGCAATTTAGCATCACTTTGGCAAACGATCGCCTGCCTTCGTTTTTCTCGATGTGATCTAAAGTAATGCCTTCTTGTGCCCAGTATTTCTCTTTGAATGTCTTTTGGTCTTCGGGAGTGTGACACCAGGAAGGATAGCCACTGGCTTCTTGTTTCAGTTTCAAAAAGGCATCCATGTAGTCGGCGAAAATGCCTTTCTGCGTGGGGTCACCCTTGTGGTATTGTTTTGTCTTGGGAAAGTGACAAATTTCGTACACTTCTAACAGTTGGTATCCCATGTCCAGAGCTTTGAACAATTCTACGCTGACCCACGTCCCCGTCAAGGCCCGTTCTTCCTGGGTGTACTGACAAGGTTGGTCTTGGTTGCACGTTTCGGCACAAGTACGGCACAAAGGAAACATCAGTTTGCCTTGGCAATGGTGAGGTAGCACGGGATGGTACAAGTCCGTGGGAGGCAAGACTTTGCACTTGATCAGACCTTCGTATTGTCGAATGTTTTTCGGGTCGATGTGTTCCGTGAACAATTGCGGGTGCCCTGCAGGAAAGCGACAATATTTGCACACGTAGGGATACAGCGAACACACGTCCAAGTATTTAATTTCTTCTCCTTTCTCTTAGTCGGCTTGGTACAGCAAAGATGTGGCATTGGTCCTTCCTCCGTACAAACTATCCCTCGGGTTCAGGGGGTCCATGAACTGGTAACTTTCCACGAGGCGTTTAAACTCGGGATCGGTTTTCAAACGGTGATCGTATTCGTGTTCCCACATTTCCACCACTTGGTATCCTTTCTGTTCTAACTTTAGGCGTCGCTGACAAGTGGCCTGGTACAAGTCTTCCATGGTTCGTTGTAAAAACTGTTTTTTAGTGCCACGGGCAGGATAACAGACGGGACATCCGTGAAATAAGCAACCGTTAAACTCGTACACGATCTTGGGGTTTTCTAAGTCCCAGCCATCGACCGAATGCGTTCCGATGGTCTTTTCGCCCCCTCCGTTGCGGGCATGCTGAATCCATTTGTCTTCCTTGTCGCACAAGTAATGTAACCAGCGTAGGGCTTTGACCGAGTATTGACGTTTGACATAGTTGGTCGTTTGAGGACTGATGACAGCTACGGTGTTTTTAGGCATGAATCGTTGCCGGTACACTAAGGAATACGCTTTGGCAATGGTGCAAGCTTCCTTGAAAGGATCGACCCCTCCGTGTTCCATGAACAGTTCTCGAAATTTTCCACAGCAACGTCGTAAAATATCCACGTCGGAACGACAATACTTTAACATTTCTTCCTGAAAGTCGAAAGGGTCCGAGGCGTGAGCCTGGTACCAAGCGTAGAAAGCTTCTCGTTGTTCGGTACGCATCTTGTCAGGGTTGTAATAGTGAGCCTCAGGCAAATGGGGTAGAACGGCGTGTTGATTGGCTTCCGTATTGAAAAAGTGTGGAAAGTACCCTTTAGCCATTTCTGTCATTCCAAATGTTTTAGGCATTCGACTCAAAGGCATGGCTAAGTAACTCATCGAATCTTTAAACTGCACTTGTCCCACTTGAATGAAAATGATTTTGGCTCCGTTCAAAGTGACTTTAGGACGTTCGGTGCCTTGTTCCGTATAGTATCTCAAAAGAAACTGTCCATCGTATCCGGAGAAATTGTGAGCCATCACTGTGGCATGACGATGACAATCTCCGTAACGTTCGATGTCCTCTTGGCTCCACGTCTTGTCGATGGGGTCTAAGACCCATTGGGCAAAATCGGCTAGCGTGTTCGGTCCCCGAAAGATTTTTTCACGCCCTCCGGGAATCTTGCTGCAGTGAGGGCAATGACTGAAGATAGGTTCTTGAATGCACTTCTCGCACACTCGATGAGCCACGCAGAAATTAGGAATGTGAATACCGGTCTCTTGCATGCATTCGAAATCGAAAAAGACGAAATTGCCTTTGTTCTTGTGTCCATCCTCTTTCTCTGGTGGGGATTGGTATTTTTGCACGTAGCATTGGTGTTCCAAGTCCACGATGTGGTGACAAATGTGACATTTTTTCTTTCCTGAACATACGTGTACCTTGGCACTGTTGGTGCGTATGCCTTGTCCACACGTAGGCACAATCTCAGCAATTGACAAGCACATTTCTTCTGTGAACCTTGTGTTTTCAAATGTTGTTGGTAACAGATAGGACTGACAAACGTGCGCTGACAAGCTGGACAATGCACTGGTTCTTGTCCTTCATCCAGACAGGGTTGAGAGGCCAAACATCCTGAGCATTTCCATCCACAATGTTTGTGTTGCTCTCGATTATTATAACCATGATCACATTTCTCACAGTAATAACTGTGTCCCAGGAATGCAGTGATACTGGTAATGGTATCGAAATGGTCATCGTGATAATAGACATGAATGTATTTTCCATCCTTAAAGTCTTTCCCTCGAAACAAAAGAGGCCCGCGCACTTCTTGAGGGTGCACTTTCAAGGTGTAGTGTGGAGCTAGGACATCTTGCAAGTTTTGCATTTCAGGAATGCCACAGGGTGTGTCTTTGGACAGGCCGGCTTGTTGCAACAGGAGTTCTGCTTCACTTCGTTGTTTGGCTTGGTTCGATTTTCGAATGTTCTCCCAGTCTCTTTTCCATTCTGCCGTGTCGTTCTTGTCGGCATAGGTTCGTCCCACCACGATGGCTCGGGCTAAACACATCTGGTCTTGAGAATTGTGAATTTGGACGAGACTCTTTTTGGTGCTGCGAAGGTCGTTCACCAATAACACCTTATTGCGTTGTCCGGTCCCTTGAGGAGGAGAGACGTGGGTCATGTCGAGTGTGGCTTTTCCATCGGTGATGTCAAACTGGTCATTAGATTGTTGCACGTGTTGAATCTTGTCCATGACTTTGGAAGCGGTCAATTCTGCAGGGGTGCTAAACTCGATCCAAACAGGGGATTTCAAACCGTCGTGTTGTATGGAAAGTCTCAAGCGATCGTCTTCTTTGGGTTGACATTGTCGCTTGAGTGTGGTGAGCAAAGAATCCCACATCCCGGTGATGAACCCTTCTGCTTTCTCTAACGGTACTTCGGACTTGAAATCTTTAAACTTCACCGTGTATTTGTAAGCCGTGGTTCTAAATTTTCTAGAGGAGCGCTTTTCCGTCTCTCGAATGTCATAGTATTTTTCGGGGTTGACTAAGGGTGGCGAACTTTGTTTAGAGGGTTTAGATTCTGGTTCACTCATGTCCTCTTCAAAATCACTGGCATGAATTTGTGCCAAGACTTCAGCCCTGGTACGAGGCGATAGATCACGTTTCTGCCTCTTACTTTCTTCTTCTTTCTTCTCAAATGAATTGGATCGTTTCATTTTGAGTGCAAAACGTCAAATGACTCAAGTTTAAACACCATAGACTAATTTATAGTCATGGCAGACCAGCGTATATAAAAGGGTATGTGTCTTGTCCTTTCACTATTCATTTCACTCTCAAACCGAGCACAACGATGGAAGAGACTAGCCAAATCGAACGTTTCATCAGAGCTTTGCGAGGGGTCATTAGAAACTTTTCTTCAGACCAGCCTTCGGACTACTCTCCTTCTTTTCGAGATAAAAGTGAAGATACTTGCTATATCTGTCAAAAGAAAGGGCATTGGTCTTCAGAGTGTCCAGACCGTCAAAAAAGAAAAACAGGGGTTAAAAGAGACAAAAGTCAAGATACCTGTTATTATTGTCAAGAAAAAGGACATTGGTCTCCAGATTGCCCAAAAAAGAAACAAGAGGAGTCAGAAGAAGAGAGGGATTCTTCAGAGGAAGAAGAGAAGGAAGATAGCAGACAGGTGAAGACAAAGAAACAGGAGAAGAAAAGAAGAAGGGAAGAAAGTGAGGAGGAAGAGGAGGAAAAGACTGTGACGGTGAAGAAATTTAAAAAACAGAGACTAAACAGTGAGACAAAAGAAGTGAATGTACTTTTTAAAGTGCTCTGTTGTGAATTGTGAATTGGATTGTAACTATTTATAAAAGAATAAATTAGGTATAAAAAGGTAAGTGTCTTTGAGTTTTGATTTTAAATAAGAAGCTACACTCACGCACTCATATACACGTACTATAGGGGTAAAATGTATTTTTTTTTTTTTTTTTTTTTTTGAGTTATTGGCAATTGAAAGTCGATCTCTTTTCGAGAGAAGTGGGTGGCCCTGAAAAGGGCCTTTGGTTTTTGGTGTAGGGGTGAGTTTAAGCAATCAACTTTAACTGCCTTAAGCCTTTGCCACGGCCGAGGCCTACTTCTGATGATGATGATTGAGTTGAAATCACTAAGGGTGGTACGGTAGGCTTAGTCACAGGGTTGGCTTGTTTAGCTCGGGAAGGTCGTATTCTCTTCGGTCGTGATAAAGAAGTCTGATACATTTGTTTCAGACTTCTTAACTTCGCTAAAATGACTAACAGTACCGTGACGGTTTGATTTTCACCCTCTTGTTTCTTTGCTGCTGCTTCTTGTTGTTGTTGTTGTTTTTTTCTTACCTCTTCTTGCTGTTCTTGCTGTAAAAGAAAAGCTTGTTCCGCTTCTTTTTGTCGCTGTATAAATTTCTCCAATTCTTCTTTCTGTCTCTGTCTAAAATTCTCCACGTGTGGTAATGAAGGTGACGAAGGTTCCAGAACAAATTTTTTGCGAGGTAAGAAAATCCAGAAAATCCCAATTCACCTCTTCTGAAAGTAAGTCCGGGTTCCCTTGGGTGGTCTCCACTGCTGGTGCACCCCAATGGATCGGTTTCTGAGTTTCAGTCATGTTGAATAACTGTCGCATAGATTGACTGCACACAGGCGCTAGCGAATCTATATAGACCACGTGACGTCACAGACTGCTCTCTTCGGATTGGATGCGGGCTGACTGAATTTTGTAACGCGTGTTTGGATTGGTCAACAAACTCAATCCGTTTCAATCCTACCTCTACCTATAAATAAGCGCAGTTCACTGCATTGATTCACCTGTTCTCGGCGCCTCAAGATGTGGACCGATGTGCAATCTTCTACGCTTGTGTCTTCAATGATGTTCCGGACGGACATACCCATGTATGTCCAATCCAACTGGACAGTTGTCCACAGGACAGACACCAGTCTGTGGATACGTAGGATCTACGTAGAAAGACAAGGATGCCTCAAAAGAGTCCTGATTTACGGTCCTACAGTGAGACGCAGCCTAAAGACAAGAAGACCAATGCGGTGCCCCTTATGTTAATGGATACATTAACATAAACCCAAAGGCCCTTTTCTGGGCCACCCACATTTCTCGAAAAGAGATCGACTTTCAATTGCCTACCCCATTTGTTTTATTTTTTTTATTTTTTAAAACAAAAAACAAAAAAAAATCCCATGTTCAATTCCCCTTGTCCCTAGAATTGCTTTTTTCTCCCATGTTAAATTTCCCTTGTCCCTAGACTGACCCAAAATAGATTCCCATGTTAATTTCCTTTGTCCCTATACAGGCCCACGATTTTTCTCCAAGTTAAATTTACATAGTCCCTATACAGGCGCAGAGGTGTTTTTAACGATAAGTCGCATTGTCCCTATATCGCCCCCATTCACTACTTGTATGTACCATCATATAAGATACATGAGGAAATATCTGGTTTTGGCTGATATCTTTAAAGAACTTATTTGTATTACAAGAATAAGGAAGTAACTATTTTGACAGTGAAACAAGGCTTGTACTGAATGTATCACGTGAATATTCCCCACCCATCGTTTATCACTCATATGCATTTCCTTCTTCCTGTACCATTGTGTTACTTATGGGTTGGAGGTGGGGTGGGGTAGAAACAACTTGAAATTGATGTCTATTATCTAAACATACATTTATTTTTAAGACATGTGACCATATCGAATTCTCTGTAAGGTGTATCAAGCCACATCTATCCAATAAAAAAAACAACAACAATTATAATAATAATCATATTATTATTATTATTATTATTACATTACTGTAATTATTATTATTAAAATAATAATAGCATTTCTTATCTTACTGCTTCATTTTCTTTTTCTAGTTATTATTATCACCTCAAGGAAGGGTGTTGATATTGTGATCAGTCAATCTGTCTGTCTACTCTGCATCCATACATACACTGCATATGTCTGATGTCCTTGAACTCGTCCTACGCCGTTAAAGCTAGGCACATGAAACTTGGGCGAATGATAGTCATATGGGTGTCGAATGTGACATGAGTTTTAAAATAGTGGTCCCTCCCTTGAGATCAGATTTGCTGGGAAGGTTTATTTCATATATCTCATGTGTGATCAATGACCCAGTGTCAACACTTTTAGACTTGGTGATGCCGGGGGTCTTCACATTTCACCATGATTGCTCCCTTGTCTTGCAGAAATATGATGATGAATTAGTTTTTGTTAGAGCAATAAAGGCAATTTTCAATCATCATCTTTATTTGTTATTATTATTATTATTATTGGTTTTGTTGTAGCTCAGGCATCTAAAACTAATGAAACAAAGTTTTCTACTTCTTTTAAGAGCAACACTAATATCAACATTATGCAAAAGTCCTGAAAAATAAGTTTTTAAACTTAATGAAATGCTATATCTATTAATTTATTATTAACATCCACCACGAAAAGAAATAAAAAATTAAATTAAAATAAAATTCTTCAGGAGCATGAATCCAGTTATAAAGTTTAGAATTACAAGATACAATAAAAATCAGCAATATGAACAAAACTAAGCAAATAATCGTCAAAATCAACAGCTGACTCACATGACAGTCAATGTTTAGGCAAAGGGACATAACTTTTCATCACTTATTATGGGATCTGCAAAGAAACAGATTTCAAAATGATAATCTTAGATAATTTCGCAATTATTAGAAATCACATAATAATTTAATTACCAGAACACTGACTCGCCTTGGAAGCCACATTTAGAATGACCATACATATTAGATGAGCAGTGTAGTGCAGTTGCCTATTTCTCAACGAGGGCAGGCATTTCCTTTAATGACCCGAAATAGGGAACTGGCAGTGGAAATATAGTCCCTTACTCTTTAAAAATTCCCCCAAAGGTAAAGATCACTGATATGCTATCCTCAACAAGTCAGAATAGCGTTCGTCTCGGAAGCGGGAGGTTGTGAGTTCGATGCCCGGTCGAGTCATACCAAAGACTTACAAAAATGGTACTAACAGCTGCCTCGCTTGGCGCTCAGCATTAAGATGTATGTTAGGACTGTTCGGCCTGGTGTCAGGATAATGTGACTGGATGGGGCATCAAGCTACATGTCTGCGGCATGATGCCCCAGTACTGGACATCACTATAAGATGCCACACTGCAGACATTGTAGCGATATGACTGAAAAATTGTTACGTTACAAATCCTAATCACACACACGTCAGAATAAAAAGATAAAGCAGAGAAGCAGGTTTATTTTTTGTTGTATTTTGTTCTTTGAGTTCAAACATGACCATGACATTACTAACTGGTTTGGTTTACGCTGTTGCATGAGTGATGATCAGGCCAATTTGTGTTCTCATCTGTCTGTTGCACAATGGACAGATGTCGCTTGGGTTTGTTTGATCAATAGTGGATGTGCTGCTTTTCTGAGATTTTTGCTGCTCATGCTTTTTCACTGCCTGTGCAATTCTCATCAGTTCAAAGTCGGTAGGTCCAGTTTTGATGATACTGTGCCAGGTGGAGCAATCCTGTGCGCAACCTTCCCAAGACTCAGGTTCAATGTAGAAGTGTTTCACTGATGACATGTAGGAATCTCTGAAGTGTTTCTTCTGACCACCCAGAGATCGCTTTCCCTTCTTCAGTTTGTCATATAATATCTTTGGTAGTCGCTCCTCTGACATCCCAGTGACATGGCCTGTGATTTCATCAGCTGAGTGTGGATGCTTGATATGCCTGTGTGTGAGAACCTCAGTGTCTGGGAACCTGTTCAACCATCTTATACTTATTAGTTTCATCAGGCAGCTGATGTGAAAATGGTTCGGCTTCTTGGCACGATGCCTGTACACTTGACCAGGCTGCACATACAGACAGCAGAACCAGCAAAAATATGGCTTTTGTAGGCCTTCAATTTTGTTTGTAGAGTGATGTTTCTGCACTCCCATACATCTGTGTGTAGTATGCCAAAGGCCACAATTTCTTAAGCAATTTTGGCATTGGCATCATCATCGATGTGGACTGCACGACATTGTACTGCCCAGATATGTGAACTTTTCCAATGCCTGGAGGGTTTGGACATTTACTGTGAAGGCAGGCACTATGTAAGGCTTTCCTGGTGCAGGTTGGGGCATCATCTCCATTTCATTAATAGTGAGTGTGAAATAAAAATTGTCGCAAGCTGAAGAGAAATAGTCCATACTCTCTTGCATGTCAAATCAGATTTGGCAATCAGGAAACAGTGGTCAGCAAACAGATCATGAACAGTCACTTCTTATAACTTTATCTTTGTCTTCTCCTTAGATTGTATAGCTTGCCCTCAGTCCAATATGTGATGTTGATTCCAATGTCCGAGTCATGGGAGGCATTAGTAAGCATGGCTGAGAACTTCATCCTGAAGAGGTACGGGGCTAACACACAGCCTTGCTGGACTCCATAGGTGACTAGGAATGTTTTAGATGACTCACAATCGTCCACGACTCAAATGATCATGCCATCATGGAATTGCCAAAACCATTATGATAAATTTCCCTATGCAACCAAATTTTGCCATATCTTCCAAAGGCCACCATGACTGCCTGCATCAAAGACTTTTGCCAGGTCAATAGTTCCAGGTATTGGTCCTATATAAAACAACTTTCAGAAGATATCACAATGTGAAATATAATTTGATTTGTCTTGTCATTTTTGGACACAAAAATGCAAGGTGTCATCATCATCATCGTAGGTGGCATGAAGTAAAGTTCTTTTTTATCAAGCCAGTGTTAACGTTTTTGAGCGAGCTCATAACTCGGAAAAAGTTTTGACACCATGTTCTGCGTAACCCTTGTTCATTCTCCCTATCATCAATATTATGGCATGTACTGACTCTTATGATTTTAGGATCTTTAGAACACACAAAATGGTCCATCTAGAATCGCAAACAAAATGTTCACATTTCTTCACATGAACAATAATGGTTTAGATCAACAAAGGTTCAGTCAACTCCAATGAATATATTGAATGGTCTAGAGTAACTCTGGCCTAACCCAGATCTTGACACGGTGCGACATTGAGATAGAGATCCTTATTTCTCCCTTGCTTTCCTAGGAAATCATAAATCACGTGACTTTCATGAATCTACTAGAAAATGTATCGTGAGAAGAAATCCCTGATCCAAACACGAAATGTCACCCAACTGATGTAGAGATGGTGAGAAAGACATAAATAATACTATATTGCCCCTTTTACGTTTGTGGTAGGGAACATAAATAATTTGGAAACTTTGTGCTTGCACATGTTCAAGTATTCAGTTTCATGAACACTAATGCTAATGGGTAAGTGAATATAATTCTCACTTCTACTGAGCAAGTGCATACAAATCTCACTTTTCATTTTATGATCTGCACAGGAAACTAAACAGGTGATGGCTATACCACAATTATTCCTTTAAATCTGAGGTAGGTCTTGTTTTACAAGTGAAAATTCATTAATTATTACAGCTTTACAATTTAATAATATTTTTAACTTGACGTTTTCCTGAGAGCAGAGGAAAGAAAGGAAATAAAGATGCAATCACCATTAAAGTCCTTCAAACGGTCTGGCACTCTACTGCCAAAAAGAATTTACAGGAATCCAAGATAAAACCCTATTGTTAATTTTTAATTGCTCAGTGTTGAATCCATCTCCGATATAATTTAGCAATACTAAGGTTTTCAAAATGGCCATATTGGATATAAATATTTGAGGTTATTGGTGAAAATTGTATGTCAATATGAGAATTCACTGGAGGTGTCGCAAACACAAGATTTTCAAAATGTCCATCATAGCAACCATACTGGATGAAGACCTGCACCATTTCATTCGGGATCAACTAGACTTCATAAAAAGTCTGAAACCCACTTGTCAATATTACTATCCATTCTGGAAAAGTAGCAAAATCCAAATTTTTAGTATGTCAGATCAAATCATTTACACGTTCAACCACCTAGTCACCATAAAACATCTATGAAAACCCTATGTTGATAGGACTTTCTATTTAGGTGCATTAGTATTCAAGTCAGTGATCATGAACAACACAGTGGACGTCACATCAGAACCAGTTTCATTTGGAACTACATAGAAATTATAAGATTTTGGGGAGTGGAAACCCATGTTGACATCTTCCATCCTCAGGAGTTATAGTCTGATAAATAAGTCCCCAAACCTGTACTGATTTGGATTTTTAACAGCTTTAACACTTTTTTAGTCATATCGCTACTATGTCTGCAGTGTGGCAGTTTATAGTGATGCCTAGCAGTGGGGCATCGTGCCGCATATGTCCCACCCAGTCACATTATCCTGAAACCAGGCCAATCAGTCCTAACACTAACCTCTTAATGCTGCGTGCCAAGCGAGGCAGCTGCTAATACCATTTTTATAAATCTTTGGTATGACTCGGCCGGGGATCAAACCCATGACCTCCCACATCTGAGGTGGATGTACTAACCACTAGGCCACCAGAGCGGTCCAAACCAAACCTGTAATGATACTGATGGACAGTTTTGAGGTCTGATTTCATCATTCATTAAATCATGTTTCTGGTGTATGCGAATGTGTCTACAAAATCAGGGCACATTTTAGACACTAGTATTTCTCATGCTCGTGTGGCTAGTTGAAGGGTCCTTTTGGTGATATGAACAGTATATTTCTGAATCAAATCCTATGTTGTGACCACTTGTAAATCCATGTGGAATGAGCAAAAGTTGCATCTTATTGGTTGCTGAATCTGGTAGAACAGGAAAAAACAGTGTGGGAAAAACGGATATAGGTCACAATGATATATTTTTTTCCAGCTAAATATATGTAACAAACATCCAGATGCAAATATTAATGATGTTTAAAAAATGTGGCAACACAAATATGATAAGATGCAAAATTTATTTCTTATTAATATAAAAGATGAAAGTTATGACCAAAAGGAAACGGTAAACTGGTTCACGTTCGTAAAGGCAATCCAAGGTGCAATATAAATGAGAACGCAATGTGATATTTGTTCATTCATTTTATTTTTTCAATATACAATGCTTGGCATGACAAAGGCAAATATAAATACATCTCTTTGTTGTCAATCCAATGTCCTAACAGAAAATGTTACTCTCTGAACTTTAGCTATAAATTGGAAGGCCTAATTTTAGAGTTTTCAATATGTATATACTAGGAGTTTAAACTAATTTTTGCCACTTTCTGGTATGGAGAACTATCACTGAGAAAGCCTGGTTAAGAAGTTTTCAAGATAAGGAGTCCTTAATTTTATTACAATTAAAACAATTTAAAGCTGATAGCTAAACTAATGTTTATCCCTTATTTTGGAGAAGAAAAAAATTCTATATGACTGTATGTGCAATCAACAGCCAGAAACTGTAAGCATATAAGACCGACTGTAGTAAATGAAATATCAAGGCATTTACACAACAAACCAAAGTGACTGTTTCTTTCTCTTGTAAAACAAATAAATGATGAGAAATGAAATCATACAAAGATAAAATCATCCTATTTTCTCCATCTTCCTCTAAAGAAAACTACCAATGTCATGTATAACTATCCAGTGGCAGACTGGCCGATTTGTTATCCTCCCCATGGGCAGATGGCATTGGGCTAGTGTGTGTAATATTACAAGTGGAGCAACACTGTGATGATGGACCACATGATCAAAGGCCAGATTCAAACCTATCACCCAGGCTGTCATTGAATCTATAGCCATGTTCTATTTTCCACTGTACAAAACTAGTCCAAAATAAATAGAACTGGTGTCCAGACCATCTACATACTTTTATTGACAGTCATTAACTGAAAACTCTTCATTTAATAAGCCATTTGAAATAGACAATATTATAGTTTAAGGGATGTAAATATATAGTCCAATGTAGTTTACAAGATTTATCTGTAATGCAACATCTTCGGAACTCAGTATGAGCGAGCCACATGATTGATTTTTAGACACTGGATCATCAAGTGCCTGTAAAATATTAAAAGTAAAGAGGTTTTATACTTTGAGTATTTATCAGTTTTAATAAATAATATTCAGTGAAACTTTCCTAAGGTGGACATTGTTGAGACTAATTTCGGCGGTTATGCAGAGGTAGCCAGGAAAAAGATGTCTTATTATAAATTAAAGTCTTACTGGGAAAAAACATGAAGCCAGTCTACAAGGTTTGATCTGAAAAGTGAACGGTCTTAAAGAATCAAAACTAAAACATGAGGCCAATCTGCAGGGAAGTCATGTCATGGAGGGTCCAGTTAGGGAAGTTTCATTGTAATCTGTGTCATTTATATTTTGTCTTTGTATAGTTCTTCTGAACACAGATATATTCTTATTGCTGTCCTTTGTTTTAACTTTTAAACAAAGAGAGTTAAACTTGTAATTAGAAGTTAAAATACTATAAATAGTCTCACAAAATAATTCTTTTTACAAATTTTGTCAAATGTTGTACAGAGCAAATGTTATCGTACTAATATCCATTTGTACAATGAAGCGATCTGGTAGACCATAAAAATCATAAGAAGATTATCAGACTGAATCTTGTGAATGCACCATTTTATGTGGGGGGTAAAAATGTTAGTGGTTGCTACAAAACCATTAATATAAAGACCCCACAATGACTTTTCCGAGGAAAAACTAGGGCCCCCCATTAATCAATGAAGTACCAACAAAAACATAATTTTTTGCACAACATTAAAAACTGATATCAACAAAAATAAATGAATTCATGGCATGACCTCCACTTGATATCAACTGTCAACCAGTTTCTAATTTTTTCTATCCCTCTAAAAAATTTCAAGCAGGTGAATTTACCATTGTTTTTTCATACTTACAATTGACTTTATCCAATTTTTCAGGCAATGACAGAAGGAGCATAGTTCCTTGCAATTCTTTCAAATTCTGCTTCCTTGTATAGAAAACAAAAAAAGCAATTGTGATGAAAAACTTTAAAGATGACGAAAAAGAATGTACGCCATTAATATAACAATTACTCATCATGCATAGCTGTGGCTTTAAAACAAATTTCATAAACAACTAAAGATTCTGCAGAATGTGGTGTCTCACCTTCACACTGTGTGGTGATTTACTCCAAATTTATCGAACTTGACCCCTCACCCCAACTATTAACACTGAACACCAACATGGATCACATTACCAATGTTTACTCTCTTGCCATTTGTTAGTGTGATTTAAAAAAGTATACCCAAGTTTTATCCTGACATCAGGGTGACCAGTCCTAACACAAACCAGAAATGCTGAGCGCCAAGTGAGGCAGCTGCTAGTACCATTTTTGTAAGTCTTTGGTATGACTTGGCCAGGGTTTGAACCAGCAACCTTATGCATCTGAGGTGGATACTTTAACCACTTAGACCAGTGGTCCAAAACTGTGTTTGAAATGAGACCCTAACAATGGTGCAGCTTCCATAGCAACTATTGAGAACCATATTTGTATCTTTCTTCAGAATGGCTGAGGAATTTTAATAAAACTCAATCTTAGGACATGCTCCATAAAAATTGAGTTCAGGGTGAATCTCCTAACAAAGGTATAGCTTCCTTAGCAACCAGGTGGAAGCCTATTTATCAACTTCTCTGAAAGACTAAGCCAATTTTGATCAAATGAGGTAATCATTCTTAGAGGAAACTTAATCCAAATCATGTGCTGAATAGCTCTACTAGCATTTGATAGCAAGGTTTACTCAGACATGCTCTATAAAGATTGTATCTGGAGTGACTTCCCCAACCAAAAGCGCAGATTTCTGTGCAACCAGGTGGGAAAATTTATTTTTAACTTCTTCCATGAAACTGGCAAGGCAAATTTTACCAAACTTGGTAAAAATATTTCTTTAGATATGCTTTAACAAAACTGTAGTTGGGTTTGATTGCCTGGTAAAAGTGTGTTCTCAACAGCAACCATATGGAAAATGTTTCATCCTCTCCAGAGCTAAGCTAATTTTAATCAAACTTGGTAGGAATGTCTTTTCAATTATGCTCTGTCAAATATACGTTTGTATGACGTATCCTATCAGATACGCTTGAAGCATGGCTTCCTAGCAATGGTGTGGCTTCCACAGCAATTAGATGTAATAACTGTTTTCAACTTCCCAATTTTAATTGTTGTTGTTGTTGTTGTGGGGTTTAACGCCATATTTCAGCACACGATAGGCTATGCATGGCAGCCAATATTAATGGTGGAAGAAGAACCTGGGAAAACCCTGGGAAGAACCACCGATCCACGAGAAGCTACTGGCAAGCTTTCTCACATACCCACATTGGCTGAATCCTAGACTCGAACCCACGTAGACAGAGGTGAGATGGCAGTGATCCGTAACAGAGAGTGCTTTAGACCACTCTGCCACTCGAGGCCCCCCAATTTCAATTAAAATTGGATGGAATTTTTCACATGACCTTTACCAGAATTATGCTACCCCTAGCAACATTATGATTTCCATAGCATCCAGGTTGAAAAATATGTTTGGCAACTGTGCCAATTGTGATCAGAGTTGGTAAGAACAATTTTAGAACATTCTCAATTAGATTTGTCTGGGTGAGTGGGTGGAACATCTAACAAGGGTGTGGCTTCTACAGCACCACACAGAAACGTTTTTGACTTCTTAAGAATGGCTCAGCCAATTATAACATGGCAGGAATTTTTCTTTAGTAAATTCTGTGCCTGAATTATGTTTCTAGTGGCCCCCATGGCAACCAGATGGAAACTTGCAAATTGCAGCACCACTTTTTCTCCAGGACTACCTAACCATACCAAACAAAATTGTATGGTGGAGTTCTAGCATGAATATGTTTCTTATTCATATGAAAGACATCAAATACAAATACAAATACACAAAAAATCCAAAAGTGTCAAATACTACCAATTTCAATCAATCATAAGGAAATTTTAATAAACACAGGTTTCTTGCAACTTCAGTTACATGCTTTGTCATAACATTTGCCATTTAGCTAATGTATGCCAGGTTCAGTGATATAGGCCCACTTGGGCTTCTTGTTCATAGATTGGGCCTTAATGAATGAAGATCCATGTCAAAGGCAATTATCTTTGCTGACAGACTAAGTATAATAACAATCTATTGTCAACATTTTTTCTTTATTTTAACCACCTATCGATCAATCTAATCTACCTTATGATCTTAAAATTCTTCCAAAAATTCTCAACAAATAAAGCAGCATGGATGGTCTTTAGGAGTTATACATTTTAAATTAGGTCACCAATTCAAATGACAATATAATGTTATGTGTAGGCTCTTACAAATGTAACAAAAAAAGGGTGAAGACAAAAAGCTTTGTAAAATTTAACAAATTAATTTATTTCACTAGAAAAACAAGATAAAAATGAGAAAAAGAACTTACTTTTTATGAATCAAATCAAAAATTAATCCAAGAATTAAAAAATAGAAGTCCTGTTATTAAAAAGTCCTAAATTAATCTGAGCTTGAGTCCCAATTAAATCCAAAATGGAAGACAATGTCAGTTGTAACCTGTGAAGTGCTGCAGTGTCAACAGTCTCATGTTGAATCACAGAAAATATTATTCCAGTTTTTTTTAATCCTGTAAAAATTTTGATAAATGTCTTTGTCCAAGAATTAATTTAGAGCACTAGTATTTCCAGGGAAAAGAATCACTTTTCTTTAAAATAATTTAAAGAAAACGAAATAATTAGCCTAAAAACTGGTCACAACATAAAACACCCGGACGTCTCCAGTGTTAAGGCAAGTATGACTATTATTTCTCAAAATATCAGCAATAAATCTAGCTACAACGCAAAACAGATGCCCGGATATGGGTCAATCCTCTGCAAAAACCAGAGTTTGCAACAACTGCTACATGTTATTTTTCACATACTACAAGTAAGGCTTCAACTCAACTTTATGAATCTTACTCTGAGAAAGAATTAAAACAAAAAGGTGTTTACTACAAACTATCACTAGTTCAGAATCAAGGTCAGGAACTAGAATAGCATTAGATAAAATGTTTCTATGAAGTTGTTTACGTCAAAAATAAAATAAATCAGTCAGAACTGAACTCTATTCCAGAAAAGTTACATTACAATAGCAAGTAATGGAATATAAAAAAATTAAACTGACAAACAAACAATTAAATCATATCAAATATAAATTAAATCAAATATACATAACAATAATAATATGAAAGAATATGGTTTTTGAAGGTAGTACCTTTTGCAAATAATCTCTCACGAATGGATGACTTCTGTGTGAATCCTTTAGCTGTGAAATATATCTGTTGCTGACCTGAAAAATGGAAAAAGAAAACATATTTCAAAAGCCAACTTTTTCATATCTTCTTACCAAATCCCTGAGAAATCAGGGAAAATTTTAATTTGGCTTTTCTTCAGTATCTTAACAGAAAACAAAGAAACATGTTTTAAGATTGGGAAAAACATGTAGAAAAAAAGCATATACTCTTGACCGAGACATTTTTTCAACAGATATGAACAGCATAATAATAATGTGATAATATAAAACAGCTGTTGCAATAATAATAACAAAGAAAAAAGCAGACATTTGCCCTTACCCATTTCACAAGTATACTGATAAAAAATACTCTCATTTTTATAAACTAATATAGATGATATGGAATATAACCTACCTCAGGGGCCTTTCCTAAGTGCTGAGTCAGAACTATCATGTTGACCAAAGTCTCAGGATTGTTGCTGTCCTAAAAATAACCACAAAAATGTGCAATCCCTGCATCATCAACTATTCTATGCCAAAAATCTCTATCCATAAACAAAAATATGCACATGTACAGAGTTTCCTTTTTTTTTAAAATCTATTAAACTCATTAAAAGAATTGTTGGCACTTTCTGAGTCTATCCATATATGCCAACCATTACGCTTTTGGCACAATCATTACGCTTTTTTAAACTAAATTATGCCTTAAGTGTAAACATATTTGGAAACGCAACCAATTTTAACAAATGGCGATGACATGCAATTAAAGCATAAAAAGATTTTACATAAATGCCAAAATAAAATAAAATAATGTAATGGAAAGTTTTGACAGTTTAACCTAGCTTGATCGTTTTGCATTTTCTGATCGTAACCTGGCCTGATATTTAAAAACTCCTGAACTTAAGTACATGCCTGAACTTAAATACCGCTAAATTTGCTTCTCCTATATTAACTGATTTTTAAATAACAACCAATCACATCTAGCAAAATGATGAATTTCAAATCAAAATCTTGTGTATATTGATATCATTATTTAATATACAAACTTGTGATTAAATGAACACTCATGGCTGATGAGTTTCCTGGTTACATGATCAAGTTACTACAGATGTTGCAATTTGATGTGAATGAACCTTATTTACAAATGAGGTCAGGTGATATCATGCAGCTTCTATAATTATTTGTATAGCTATTTATCATAAAGATTGCAACCCACTGTGTCACCATTTTATAATAATTTCTTGTGTATTCACATGATAATGCATCTGTGATGATATTTGTTAGATTTGCAAATTGTTGTCAAAAAATTTTACTTTATCCAGTGCCTCCTGTAGTACCGATTCTGCATCATCAAACCTTCCCTGGGCCATGTAGGCTGCTGCCTGCCCATTCAGCAGTAGAGGTGTGCCCAAAAACTTGTCTGCCAGCTCCTGATATATGTGGTAAGCTTCCTGATACTTTTCACCTCCCTTGGAAAAATGAATACAAAAAAGTCTAGATTTCTTTTCTTTTCTGTCAGATAAGTATTGTACATGATATTGTTCAAGTTGGACCCAACCCAATTGCAAAACTGTACACGTATCTAGATCTTCCATTGCATCATGCACTGGCAGATTGGTTGTTGTTGTTGTTGTGGGGTTTAATGCCATTTTTCAGCACAAGATAGGCTATACATGGCGGCCAGTATTAATGGTGGAGGAAGAACCCGGGAAAACCCCGGAAAGAACCACCGACCCTCGAGAAGCTACTGGCAAGCTTTCTCACATACCCACATTGGCTGAATCTTAGACTCGAACCGCCGCAGACAGAGGTGAGATGGCAGTGATCCGTAACGAAGAGCGCTTTAGACCACTCGGCCACTCGGGGCCCCCTGGCAGATTGGAGTCTATGCCTTTTGTTAGGACTACTTAGTAGAACAAACAACAAAGACACTGGTCTGCTGGCACATAATTCATTATCTATGTACATAGAAGGGTGTTAGGGCACATCAGCACAATATTGGCTATATGGTGTCCATAATGGTAAAGTTTAAAAATATGTAAAAATGAATTCAACAGAAACTTAGATAAACCCTACCAAATAAATGTATTACAATGTTCTACAGCATGATGAAATATAAATAGTAAATATGTTAAAATTATGCAACATGAATATAACATAAAAGATAATTGTAGCAATTACAAAATCCCTAAAACACATGGTGAAAATGTATTATATAAACCAATTTTCCATTAAAAAGGTAAACTATTTTCTTGGTTGGTACATGTTTATATAGTTTCTCTAAGCAATTTGTGTCAAACTAATTATGTTTCACAGGGTGTAAGTCGACATACTTGACAATAATGTGCTACATGGAGAGAGTATGCACTCTGGTAGGTTCACCTTTCAGGATGAATGCACGAGCAAAGTATATGTATCCAAAACATAATCAACTCATCATTGTTTCATCTCTCTCATACAAGAGATGCCACTCTCCAATAGTGGGTTTGATGTTTGTGGAGTTTTCACTGCACATATTTTGCCAAATATAATGAACATGCTGATTTATACAATATTTGAAGTCTGTATATGGAATCTTTGATTCGGAAATGGTTATTGATCGGTAGCTTTTGCAGCTTTATCTGCCATTTCATTACCCTTCATACCAAAGTGACAAAGCACTCAAGAATACAGAACATTTTTCCCAGTCTGTGCAACAGTAGACATGAATCTATGCAGTTGGATCTGACTTATAGTCTAGTGTATACAGCAGGGGTCACAAACTCAAACCACCCTGAGGACTGCATGAGGGCATTTTCAACGGCCCAAGGGCCGCACCACCTTTGTTATCTCACATGACACCTTGTGATGCCAATCATTTTGCAGGCCACAGGATATTGCTTGGCAAGCCACATGCAGCCCATAGGCCATGTGTTTGAGACCCTTGGTATACAGTATGTCTTTAAAATGGTTAACACCATGTCATAAATGAGATGAATCAAGTAAAAATTAATGCCGGAGTAAAAGTAAAAAGGGGAGGAAATGACTTAATGTCATCTGTATGTCTTAGTATAATCCTGGCATGAGAAAAGTGATTTACAGTGGATTTGGTAAGCAGAATATGTTGTTGTCAGTGAAATCTTCCATATCTAACTGTGAGCAGTACAAAATAATATTCAATAATTTGTCATATTTGTGGATTTGTAATCACTACAAACTTGTTAAAACAGATGTGGGACAACAATAATTGGTACTTTCTGGAAGATTTTTTAGGATGGGAAAACAAAGACTAAGGGGAAGTAACTTGATTTACCACTGCTAGGTTGAACCAGGCCAGTGCCAGTTGGGTGAGAACATGGTCTTCATCAGAATCCTGCATTCTCTTCAGCTCCTTTCTGTAGCACAAGGAAAATATATATCCAGTGTTATTTTAATTAAATGATTTCAAACTTTTATACAAAGACTTCAGAATATGCTTGATCTCTTTAATTGCATGCTAGACAAAGGTATTGGATGTAAACAGCTCTTCTTTAGCAAGAAAGATATAATAATCAAGCTGTCATTTTATTACATAATAACAATTATAAAACAAATCTGCTTTAGCTGAAGCAGAAACAATATTCAGCAGTTGCCAAAATCAAAGATTTCTTTTTGAGCTTTCTTTAAAAGTTGCAAACATTTAGCACAAAAAAGCATATTTTTCATGGATGAAATATTTTCCTTTTGTCTCCATTATTGCACGAATTTACTTCAAGAGATAGTGACCACATGCACAAATCAAACTATTAATTCACTAATTATTATTATGATCATAAGTATACAATGAGCTAAAAATTCACAAATTATTATGCTTATATCGACAACTAGATGTATAAACTAAACAATTCACAAATTATTACATTTATATCTACAACTATATGTATAAACTAAACTAACAATTCAAAAATTATTGTGTTTATATCTACAACTATATGTATAAACTAAACTAATAATTGACAAATTATTATGTTTTTATCTACAACTATATGTATAAACTAAACTAATAATTCACAAATTATTATTCTGATTACATATCAGACTCTTATTAAAAAAAGATGTTTGATTCTTAAGAAAATAGGAAGGATTTTCTACATGATAAAGAGAGGTCAACATAAATAAATACCAAGCTCTTTTGTTAAATTCATCTGTACTATATGTACCATAAAAATACTACTGAAACATGGGGCAAGGTAAAGTACTTCTTTAACATTGATCAAGGTACAGTACTTCTGTAACACAGGGAAAAGTACAGTACTTCTGTAACATGGGGAAAGCTACAGTACTTCTGTAACATGGGGAAAAGTACAGTACTTCTGTAACATGGGGAAAGGTACAGTACTTCTGTAACATGGGGAAAGGTACAGTACTTATGTAACATGGGGAAAGGTACAGTACTTATGTAACATAGGGCATGATACAGTACTTTCATAACATGGAGAAAGGTACAGTACTTCTGTAACATAGGGAATGATATAGTGCTTTCTATAATCAAGAGCAAATTTAAAAAGTTCTTTAAGATAGGGCACAGTACAGTACGTCTGTAACATAGGGCACAATACAATACTTCTGTAACAGGGAACGGTACAGTGCTTTCTATAATATAGAGCAAGATATAATACCTCATTAATATAGGGCATTATACAGTACTTCTGTAACATAGGGCACAGTACAGTAACTTCTGTAACATAAGGCACAGTACAATACTTCTGTAACATAGGGCACAGTACAATACTTCTATAACATAGGGCACAGTACAGTAGTTCTTTAACATAGGGCACAGAACAGAACTTTTGTTGTTGCTGTTGTTATAGGGTTTCATGTTATTTTTCAGCACAAGATATGTTATATGTGGCGGCCAGTATTAATGGTGGAGTTAGAACCAGTGAAAACCCAGAAAAACCACTGACCCACCAGATGCTACTGGCAAGCTTTCTCACATACCCACATTGGCCGAGCCCGAGACTTGAACACACTCAGATAGCAGTGATCCATAATGGTGAGCACTTTAGACCACTCGCCCCCCCCCCAGTACTTCTGTAACATAGGACAAAGTACTGTTCTTCTGTAATATAGGGCACATACAATACTTCTGTAACGTAGGGCACAGTACATTACTTTTATAACATAGGGAAAGTTACAATACTTCTCTATCATACAGCAAGGTAGAATATTTCTGTAACACAGGGCATAGTACAGTACTTCTAACTTAATGCACAGTCTAATACTTCTGTAATAGGACACAGTACTGAACTTATGTAACACAGTAAACTGTACAGTACTTCCATAATGTAGGGCACAGTTAAGTACTTCCGAAGGTATATGTATATTTTGGATTAGTAACCATTAATGACATGCACACTGATATTTTGTGTACCCACACTAAAGACATTATAAACTTATGATCAATCCAATTGTTGGCACCTTAACAGACCTATCCATAACAGTTGGCAATATTTCCGAGTTGGACACTGTACACACATTATGGCAGCCACACACATAAATGATTCAGAATTTCTCTCCATTAATTCGACAATATTGTTTTAAGTGGAGTAATTTGCTTGAAAGTAGCTATTTATTAAAGAAATTTATCAAATGTTTTAACTGTACAAAGAAACTTAAAACCAAATGTACTATGTCACAATATTGTTCAACAGGGATGAAAACTGCAACATTTTAGATGGTTATCACACAATTATAGCATGTAGATTAACAAATTGGCACTGAGGATTTAGACTGACATAAAAAAAATGATTTTCTTAAAAACTCATTGGATAAAAAAAAAAAACAAAGCTACCTTCACATTAATGGTGGCAACCACAGTGTCCAACGATGTTTGATGCATCTTGAACTGCAAGTTGCTTTGTTTCTATCAAGTGATATGACACTTATCTTTCATGGATTAACAGGGAAATCAACATTCATGAAGTTGATTGGTGCATTATTCAATATTAGAATCAACCTATATCTTTTTCAAAAAAATAGACTATGCTGATTTTCTGCTATGTTACCCCTGTAAAGTTCATTAAGAACACTTTTTAAAAACTTATCAGAAGACAGTTAGAGATCAATGCCTGGGGTAATCAATGAGCATGAAAATGAAGGCAATTAGTGCAAAATAGAGTATTCGTCTCCAAAATAATTAAAACTAGCAAAAATGCCAGTATAACCTGAGAATTAAGAATCATAGGAAATCTGTTCTGGTCAATTTACAGAAGATAAGGAAGGGTAGTGATAATATGTGAAGCACTAGGTGAGTATAGACTTGTACATTTATATTAAAGTTACATTTTGAAAGCTCAGATTTATTTTGCTGTGTCAAAAATGGGAAATTAATTAACTGTTTGCACACTTTTTTTTTTTTTAAATTCTCAAGCATGTATAAATTATTTTGTCACTTACTTGGCTAGGTCAACTCTATCCAGTTTTAACAATATCTGTACCATCAGTGCTAAGCTGAAAAAGATAAACTGCATTGTATTAACAAACATACAATACCTCTGAAACTGAAACTGTTTCCTACAATTCTATAAAACAGAATGCAACAACATCATGTAATTCATTAGGGCTGTTCTATTTAAACATACGGGGTACCCAGAAAAGGCAGCTTTTCTTAAATATATGCCAGCATACTTTGATTTCACAGAATTCATATTAAAATGATTTAAAAAATTATACTCCACCAATAGGTTTCTTCCTTGCCTTAATGCCTTAAATGCAATCCAATTAAAAGAATTTGCAATAGCAGATACTGGAGTTCAGGTGTGGAAACAAAATATGGAACCGATAAATAGACTAGTAAATGAGACAAATGGACAAAACTGATGACAGGACTATGTGGCTTCTCTGACTTAAGTGAGACAGGCTTTAGCAGGGATCATCCTGGGCTTTGCCAACATCGCAAATTGCGATTTTTTTTCCTTATTGGCACCAAAATATACCATCTGTTGATTTTTTGGGCGACAGCCTTTTCATTGTTTCATTTGTACATACAGTCTTGGATTTGGAGCAGAGAAATTCAAAGGGACAATGAATGGAAGCCACAAACTTGGCTATATAATACACTGGAATCTATCTGTTACATAAACAAATCCAATGTTTGTAATGACAACCCCATCTTTACAGTGCACTGTTACATCATAAACCACTAATGTTGACATCTGGCCTGAGTACTGTATGCTGTGATACACTCAGTCATGCTACCGGACTATACCTACAACTGACAGACCTCTGAAGACACGAACAGAAACAGCTACAACTAACTGAACGGCTAATCCTTCTGTTATTTTTTTAAAAAATATATCAATAAAATAGTTTTACTGAAACTTCAAAGAAAACTGATTAATTTTGAAGACCGATTGCTGTGTATAAATACAAAGCAAATGGAAAAAATCTCAATCACAATTATATACTGTCAACAGTGCAACATTATCATGGTTAAATGTAAGTTAGACGTTTCATGTTCATCATCTCATCCAAAGAGTTAAGTTAAAAAAATTAACAGCATATGGATTTTTTGCAAATTCATCAGACAACACAGTCACAGAACCTAAGTTATACCTGACAGTCCAACATCATCTACATGTAGTGATGGTAGTAATGCTTCAAGTTCAACACCAAACCATGATGAACAGGTCAAAAGTTCCAGAAAATTTCTAGACAGCTGGAAACTTTGGCATCCGTGGCTAAGACATGATACAAAGTTAAAGCAGATGTTCTGTGAAAACAGTGATATATGTATCAAGGCACAAGTCGTCAATTCATTTACAACTGGCTGTGATATTTTGAAGGAGTGTGTCACCAAACATGAATCCAGGCGGGGTAAGTAATATGTTAATTTTGCTCATTGATCTTTTCCTTTTGCCATCAATCCAGTGTTATGACTGCAGAGACTTAAACTACGCAACAAGAAATAGCAAAACAAACAAGTTTTGCATAATTAAAAATAATTTATTTCTCAAAATATAGGAGTGATATAATTAAAATAACTTACAGCATGGTGAATGAATTCCTAGTTCCTAAAAGTCCTATCAATTTCAATAGTTGCAAGAAATCCGAATATGTTCAACAAAAAATGCCCCTTCTGTGTTGAAGTTTCAAACGTAGGTAAAGAATTAATTAATTTTAAAAGAATTCAAATAGTCATTAAATAAACTTAGTTCATACCATACAGTACAGTTATTCTAGCATGTCATGCAAAAAAATAAATCTTTTCAAAAGCCAAGTTGGGAGACTGAATCCGAAAACAGGCATATTGGGACCTACAATCAGGCAGTTTTATGCAGCATATTTAAGCATCATTATCACTAAGTATTCTCCAATTTTTCCAATACACATGAAATTTTCAAAAAGGACACGCAGTTTCTCCCTGTGGAGGCCTTATTTGCCCCCCCCCCAGTATCCCCATTTCATTATCTATACAATAGCTTAAGCCTCTTTGACATACTTCAGTGAAACCGCCTATACAGAAGTACTGTACATTTCCCTATGTTAATGTTACAGAAATCACTAGCAATTGATTGGCAAATAAACCATGCCCGTTTTTGCTACATCTAAAAATCCCTAAAATGGACATGAATTTATTTCAACAGTTCAAATGTTGTCTTAAACTACCATACATGTGATAACTCTTTCCCACATTTTATACCCCACCTCATTTCTTTAATAATAACTAGTATATGCATATAACACTGTTGACTCAATACAATTTTTTTTTCGAACTGGTTTTTTTTGTGGGGGGCACATGCTCTAAGTTTCTTCACTACTTTTAATTTAATGATGTCAATTGATACTTATATATATGGTACATAAATGCCAGGTGTTGACTCGTGTAAGTTTCATTGGTGGGAATGGAGATCCTACTTTGCTTGTCGAGAAAAATTCTACAGCATCCAGTGATCATTCTTGGGATTTAGGAAGCAATTCACTACAAACAAAGCATGTAAAGTGTGGCAAAAATAAATTTCTGAATCCCGGTTGATGGAAATGTACATTGTGAAGCTAGCCATAAAAAAGATAGGGCATTTAATTACTGAATGCATGAAATCAAAGGTTGCATTATATTTCACTAATCTTACATTGCAAAGTACAATCATAGATGATAGGGTTTTATTATTAAAATGTCATTAACTAAAGTTCCTTACAAAGCTATTATTTGGAAAATAATATACACAATATAGATTTGCTTAATATCCGATGTTTCTATTTACAAAATGAGCGAGACTGTAGATGTCAGGAAAGTAGATATTTTACATTTGATAATGCATTTTTTCATGTGACAAAGTCATATCAATGCAATAACGGTGATGCAGGATGCAAAGACAATGGAAGTAGCAAAGATCGCTGCTTTTAGTGAAAGTAAAAATACCATTATCAGTGCCATGAGGAACACTTTCTTTGCGGCTTACTACAACCTGGCTAATACAATTGTCCCAAAGCTGCACCAGTTGTGTATCACAAAGGTATTGAGAATATCATATTATAGCTTGTTAACTGTAATATTCTATGGATTTAATTGACAGTAACATGGGGAAAAACACGTGTACAACCTTAAAATATTTATTATGATATATTTATATGTATGTATGTATATCAGATCATGTATAATTATAAATGAAATATTTATGGCATAAAAAATTAAGGATTATTTCCATTTCAGGGCACCACCTAACGCTCTGGCCTTAAAGTAGATATGCACACATCGTATGACAGTCACAAAAGCACCAGTGAGTTTCAGCAGTCGTTGGCTTAAGTAATAGTTTAACAGATGGTTACCGAGGTCAAGGAATCTCATGTTTACAGTGTCATGCTTGATGAGAGCACAGATGTTTCAGTACATCAGAATTTGATTGTTTATGTTGCGTACTTAACGAGTTTGGTCGGCAGTGTTGAACCAGTTACACAATTTCTAGGTATTCGTCAGCTTCAAACTGCAAATGCAGAATCTGCGTACTGAGAGTTGTTAGTTTTAATTAAGTCATTTGGTTTTAGTCTGGACAATCTTATTGGTGTATCAACCTATGGTGCTGCAGTCATGTTGGGTTGCAAAAGAGGTGTTGTTACCAGACTGAAGGAGGCTACTAAAGGTTTGCTTGCAACTCACTGCATTGCACATAGGTTAGCTCTAGGTAAAGGTGCTGCAGCTAATGAGGTTAGAGACATGGTAAAGTTTCAAGATTTACTGAATAATACGTACAAGTATTTTGCATATTCCCCCCGTATGTATAGGCTTAAGGCTATTCAGTCAGTGTTGGAGGCTTCTCACACTTGCTTGCATCAGGTATTTCACACAAGGTGGCTGAGTTTTGAAGGTAGTGTGCAGGCAGTTGTTGATAATTTTCCAGCTCTAGTTAGTGTCTTCTTGGAAGACAAGTCTGCAAAGGCTCTTACACTGCATAAGCCCATTACTTGTTTCAAATTTGTTTATACTGCACACTATATGGCTGACATTCTGAGGCCTTTGGTAGTTCTGTGTCAAGCTTATCAGAGATCCGGTATTGACTTTACCAAGGTTAATCCCCTTCTCCACTCCACTGTTGAGGTTCTTGAAAGTCTGAGGTCCAAGTCTGGTAGTAACATTTCTAGGTTTCTTTGAGATTCCAACAGAACCAAGTTTAGATTCATCAGGTTTGTGTACTTTTGAGTACAAAGGCCATACAATTAACAATGGTGCTAAGCAAAGGTCAGAGGCTGCATGGTCTTGTGCCAAATTTGTAAATATTGTTATAGACAATCTAAAGGCAAGGTTCACGGAGGAGGGGGATTCAACAGTTTTAAGTGCTCTAACCAAGTAGTTTGATCCCAATTTGTATGGCTCACAGGTTAACAGTTCCATTCTTTCAGAGGTTTCAGGGATTGTTTCAGATTACTTGTCTACTTGTGGGTTAGGTAATCTGCCAGAGGTCAGTCAGGAGTTGGATGGCTTTGCGGCTTATGTTAGGGTTCAAGTTTTCAGGAATGGTAAGGTGTAATGATGTGTTAAGGACTTGAATCAGTTGGCAGTGAGATCCAGGGCAACATATCCTTGTGCATCTGTGGTTGTAGAGAGACTACTGGTGTCACTTATCAGCACTGCAGACTGTGAACGTGGATTCAGTAAGATGAACCTCATAAAGACTGACATTATAAATAAACTCGGCATCTCAACTCTAGATAATTTACTGAGATCCAGCATGTACAGATGCGAAGAATTAGGCTTTGAAACTGCATTCAATAAGTGGGCAGCCCTAAATTCATGACGGATCATCATGTGAGATTCAATAACATTTTAATAGGGCAAAAGTCATGTAATGATTTATTTTGTAATATTACAGCTGTATTGCTTGTTGCCAATAAAATAATAACTATCCCTTCTTTTGCAATTTTCATTGCCTATTACATTAACAGACTTTTCATTGCCTATCACATTAACAGACTTGGAAAAATATTCAGGAAAAATATTCAGTACTTGTTCTGGTGACCATTTTTGAAAATTGGCGACAAAGTAGAGGTTGGAGATTTTTTTGGTGACAACTCTTTAAAAGCCAGGACCATGCCTGCTTTAGTGATACAAAATAAAAGGTGACTTGTTTTTCATAGTATTTCTATATTACAGTAAAACCTGCACTGAAAGACCACTGTCTGAAAAAACATCCATCGTTAAAGACCAGCGTTTCATGCACAAATCAATAGTTTAAATTTGTGTTAACTTTTAATGAGAACCCAGCTGTCATTAGAGACTTTTTATTGGCTGAGGTGGGGGGGGGGGTATCTTCTCAAGAGAGATTTGAGTGTACAATTAAAAACGTGAATGATTACCATACCATTCTAATGCATCAGACTGATGAAGAGTCCTCAATGCAGCATCGTAATTCTGAAAAAGAAAACTAATGTCAAGTCCACAATCAAAGCTTTGGTGTAAAGTCAACCAGGAGAGCAAGCATAATGAATAATGGATTGTCTAAACTTCACAATTTTATTTTCCCCACTGTGGAACAAAATTTATCACGAGTTGTAGGAAATATAAGCAAATGAAAAAACTGTTGCGAAAACCTTAATGCAAACTTTCTATGACCATGATCTTGATAGCAAGGTTAAAAAGCAAGCATGCATGGCAATGAACGAATTGTCTTAGCTTCATAAATTTTAACTCCAAGTTTGAGAAAACCCATCAATGGGTTTAGGAAATAAAAGCAACAAATTAAAAACTGAACCATAACCTTCACAGAAATTATCACTGACCTTGACTCTAGGTTAAAAGGTAAGCAAAGAGGTTATAAAAAGAAATTTCACTGCTTCGTAATGATTCATGCCCCAAGTAAGATGAAAATGTGTTGATGGGTTTTAAAAAATATATGCAACAAAATTTTTAACCAAAACCCCAAGATACTATTGATGATGTCACTGTCAGAAAAGCGATTGTGATGTTTCATATCCTGCTAAAGTGGGCCTGATGACAATAATAATAATAATAATAAAAATATACTTTATAGACCATGACTCATTTCATATACTTTATAGACCATGACTCATTTCATCAAAGACTATTCTCCCTTGAGGACCTCTAAGAAAAAAGTATAACAATGTATATCATACAAATACTGTCGTTACTGCTGTGTTTAACTTCTTTCAAGTATTATAAATACTAAATTCTATGTATCGTAAAACTGGTTAACAAAAATTTTCAACACAACCTGGGAAAAACTTGCAATAAATGTTTTACTACAAAGTGATATCTACCAAAATCCAGCATGAGCCTGAGGCAGTGAAGAGTGAAGGGACTGGGAGATTTGGGTATTTGATATGTAATAGAAAAAATGCTGATACAATACTGACTTGCTACCATCTTCAATAATAAAATAATAAAATAGAAATCATGGAAATAAATATCTGCAACTGAAATGGAGATTTTATATATATATATATATATATATATATATATATATATATATATATATATATATATATATATATATATATATATATTCAAATGAAACTGACATCAAGATATGTAATACACTGATGAGCTGAACAGCTCTTGCACAGAAAATGTACATGCTGCTAAACATTACCTGTTCATGCATATATATGGAAGCTGCCATTACGAGAAATGTACTGTTAGAGACATTTATGCTCCCACTCATTTTGCTGTCCAAGTCCCGTACAATAGCATCCCTGTAATAAAAGATGAAATTATGTCAGTTTACTTCTTTTCAAAGAAAAATATTCAACCCCATGTTATACCTCATCCTGAAATTCTAATGGCTCTTGTTGACCATTTTTTCTGACAACGTGACTGCCATAAATTTGTGAAGTTTAACATACAAATTTTCAAAGGAAATAGAACAAGTTGTAACAAATGAGAAAACAATCACAAACCAAATTATTAAATATACAAGAAAATGTGCCATATTTGCTTATGGAAATGATGCTGCTTTATTGTTAGTATTATCCATACACAATACATTGGTTTTCTCACAAACTAATTATTTATAAAAATCATTTTTCTTTAGAAAAATGCACAACAGAATTTCACCCAGCAACAAACAATCTGTCATTTTAAAATCTATTTACTGACAACATGCTGACTTGAAAATATAAAACACCTAATCATGGGCATTTATAAGGATTAACCATGTAGTTAAATTTCATTTGTTTAATCAGGTGCCCAAATAAATAATATACATCATAATAAAAGTTACTTGTTGCTGCTAACATCTTTGTTCTACATCTGGGTCTAAGCTTCACATAGTCTGTTCTAAAGGTATCGTGTGCTAACACATGCCAACAAAGACCAGATGGCGAGAAGGTCTAATGTAAGGTTGATAATACAGACACTATCAATCATTCAATTACAGAGGTGTCCAGATAAATTTTCACCCCTCATTTGCTTTGTATTTTGTGCCTACAGATGGTTCAAGCAATGAGAAAACATAATGATCAAACAAACTTAGTCAGCAACACCTCTACTGATTGTTCAACAAAGAAACAATGTGTAAATTAGATCTAGTCACCTTTCAATTAGGCTTTATTGATTGTCTGACAAAGAAAGAATTCAATCTGTAAACTTAATGATCTCTGAATTGAGATGTTTATTTGGCAATTTCATGGAAAAACAATTCAAAGAAAAGCAGATATGATGACATTCAAGAACTCCTATGACCAATGTCCAATTACTCCGAGTATGTGCAGGTCAAAATCTTTAATCCAACCGACATGTCTGGAACAAATAAGCATTAGGATCTCTGCATGCCCCCATATAAAATCAAATAAACTGGAACTGGAAAAGCACTCTTAATTTTCTTATCAAATAAAATTTTCCAAATTGTCAAACCACAAACTAAAAAGATGTCATATTCAAGCAAAACTGAAACGTCTTCAAGTAAGGTAAATCTTCTTATTATCATCACTAAACTTGTGTGAATTCCAAGAGAATGGTCCTTTGACTTGGAATATTCCCAGTCATTCAATATATTTGTGCACCAAAAGGTCATTTAAAAAATCATCAATTACATGCCAATCTCATATAAACATTAGTGGGATGTGTGTGTGTGTGCAGCGTTGAACAGTACATCACCACAATCATGGCTAAATATTGCAGAGTTAAAGATAAGCAATGTAGTAAAGCTAAAACAAAAAAACATATCTTCAGGAAGATAAATTCTTCAGATATAAGGAAATAATATTTCTTGAAGATAAAAGTTAATGATATAAAACATTCTTTAAATACAATACAAAACAAGGATAATTGTAATAGAGACTAGAAAACTCAGAATACAGTAAAACAAATAAAATTGCAATAATAAATCATCAGCTATAAACAAATGTCATAATCTAATTGGAGACAGGGAGTAATAAACCTAAAAAAAGAGGATATGAAAAAACTTTCATTCATGCTGACTCAGCAATTATATTTTTACATTATCAAAATCTACCTTTTATTATCATTGGATAGATAATCAGCAAACATTTTGACTGCCTGCAGTTCTTCAGGGCTTGAAAAATTAATCTCATCTAGAACAACCCCATATTTCCGTTGAGCAATATAAGCTCTATATAAAATGACATCTCGCTGGGTCTTAATATCTGGGTTTGTGGGCTGGAAGAGAAATAAAAATTGATAGAGCAAAAACATAAGCCTTTCCATACGAATTAATTGGAATGGAAAAAACTGCTATCAAGGATTAAAAAGAAATTCCACAAAAAAGAGTCCCTTGAATATCCAAACCAAATTTTCAGGAATTTAATATAAGACCATTGTTTTAAATGTAGAGTGTTCAAACTGAAATTCTCAAGCGACACTTTCAATTAAGCTGCTGCTGTGGCCAAATTGGATGCAAGATCAGCACCATTTTCATTTAGGGCAAACTAGACACCATTAGATGTATGTATATAGTAGTGTTTAATGGTAACTTAGCATAAAAGTGGCTATGTAGCATCAACTAAATTTCTAAAATTGTAACAATGAATTGCTCAAAAATTTAGTAAGGTAAAATATGTGGATAATGACAGATAGAGGTAACAAATGTAAAACACAAAAAGCAAATTTTTAATATACACAGCATTCCATCTCAAAATTCAAGATTTTCTCAGCTGGTGAGTCTTCATGCAGTTTCTTCAAGCAGTCCGCATCAAGGATTTTTGGTGAAAACCCAAGACCAATATAACCATCCAATTATGACAATTAGTGACAAGATTTTCAATAGGTTGGTTCATTGTGGCAGCCATAGAGGATGCTATCAGCATCATTTTCCTTCAGTACCAAAGTTTTCACATGAAGAGGAGGAAGCCCACATCTACTTTCGTAATGACTCATATCTGTTCTGCTTCAGATTTTTCCCTAATGGCTGATCATTTAATCAATTTACTATATCCCTTGAGGAGACATTTCAGTAATCCTTCTTGATTGTTTCTGCAATAAGACATTTGATCATAGTCATAAAGGTACTGGTATTAGTATTAAAAAAAAACTTCCATATGAATAGGATCCATTGAGAACTGCACTTTACCATATGACCAATCATGAGAACTGTAGGTAATCTTCGTCAACCTGAGGTCTTGGAAACGTTTAATCATGCACATTTGGATGCAAATTTTTAATCTAGGAAAATCACTTACGCAATAGTCTTCCATACACACACAATAGCTGGGTGGCAAATTCAAAGCCTTGCCATTCCAGCTTCAATCCTTGCTGATTTGGAAAATGTGTTGATCAACTGATCATCATAGCTGTGCAGATATTTACAATGACATTCAGTGTTGAAAGACTCCCAATTGTGCATGTTGTCATTAATATATCTGATTGCTCATAAATGAAAATGTTGAGCTCACAAGTATTTGGTGAGAACCCAATGTCAATATAACTTTTCACTTCGGAACAATAACAAGATTTTCAAGATAGCTGTTGTGGTGGTCATATTTAGATCTTATATTAGCACCTATTTCAATTATGACCAACTAGATGTCATGAGGAGACTTAAAGTGAAAAGTCCAAGTTGGTATGACCATCCTTTTGAAAGGAGTAGCAATACCAAGATTTTCAAGATGGCCATTATGGTAGCCATACTGCATATGCTAATTAGCGCAATTTTCATTTAGAACTATACCTTGGGATGAATGTGAATCTGGGTTTGATACCTTGTCACATATTTACTAGCCCCTGGCTAAAACAACCCTATGCTGCTAATGTGGCAAATTCCATCTTGTGAATAGCAGACATATTCTGAACATGTACTCAACACAAATGTCCAAATATCTAACATGCAACGGGAAAAGCCATGGAAATATCTAACTATGGATATCATATTTCAAAGTAACTATATTATTATTTGTATGTATGTATGTTTTGACTAATGTTTTGAGTTTATTACATTGGTCTGAATATGTTTATATTTGATTAGATTTTGAATCAAAATTTTAGTCCTACTGCACAAATTTAATGGCAGGCAATTTTTATGCATGTAATAGTTCAACAACCGCTTAAGTAATCCATAGTCAATCCAGTGCAATTACAGTGCGCGTTTGGAAAATTTGTTGCAATGGGTCATAAGAAAATGGATTTGATTTGCCATCTGGAGCAAATGCTAGTCCTGCAATGTAAGATGTCATTTTTGATATTTTTGTTTTGGGCATCGAGGTTTTACTGCATAAATAACGGAACTATATATCCATTTAATAAATTTTTCATCCATTACAGATTTATAATCCGGTTTTGATATTTTAGTTTTATCATATAAACCAAGTACAGTAGTATTTTTTTCAAGTAATTCACATTCTTAAGTATATTTAGTATATTCAACAATACCCTTGTTAAATTTTTCAATCAACTCAATATTTTCTTTTTTTATTTTGGGTTTAGGTGCAAGTTCTTTTTTCACATCGGCAATTTCTGAGAACTCTGCCAATACCTTCCAAGTATTTCTTCATCGATGGGTGGAGGTTGTGCGGCAGCTATATCAGTGGGAAGATGTCAAAAAATCCTTTTGGTTTGTTTAGTTCTTGCTGCTATTTTTTCAGTTTGTCCAGCGGTTTGTTTTAATGCTGGAAGAAGACCTTCAGTAGCGGTTGCAACTCTTTCAGTAACCGTCGTAACGGGTTTAAATAATTGTTCTGTGCCTTCTACATATTCAACTTGACTGTGCTTCTTGTTGCGCTTGGAGTTTTTGTTAAACAGCATCTCTTAACGAAGATATTTATTAATTGCATCTAGGCTCTCTCGGGCTATTCTAGCTGTGTAAGGTTCCTGCGCTGGTGGCATTATTTGTTATAATTTTATTTAATTAACAGCAGCAACAAGGGCGCTGTCTCAGCCCCCACAGTCACCGCCGTGATCTTTTTAAAAAATGATTTTCAGGAAGGCTTATTTTTGTGATTCAAAAGTGAGTCAATTAGAGTTTTTGTGATTTTCAGAGGAATGCTTATTTTGCTATTTGACAGATAAGTCAATAAGAGGCTGTTCACCCTCTGCTGCTCAAGTTATAATGTATTAGTCAGACTTTACATACTTTGATGTGTTTTTCCTAATAAATTCAAATTCTCTCAAAACCAAATGGACCTTTTTCAAGTTTTGAAGGACTATATTTCAGTTGGCTGTAAGTGATGGAAGCCAGGGATGCTGAAATCAGTTAAAGTTTTATTCTTTAATGAAATAAATAAAAAATATATAATGTCTATAGTACCTATTGGAGCAGAAAGCAACGTTTTGTTTTGTTTCGATCAATAAACATATCCTTACATGAACCTACTTTGGCATACCTCAACTACTTGTACATTTCAATCAGTTCAAATGTATGCCAACACTGAACAGAATATGAAAATGCGTCCATGTGCAAGTGTCTGGTTTTGATTCCGCCAGGATAAAGACAGCATGTTAACCGACATCGGAACACGCTACACAATGCTATTATTTGTGCAGTAGGACGTAGCACTAAAACATAAATAACGTGATACGTCTAATACTGTAGGACTAGGGCAAATGCCAGTCTATATAAATTCATCCAAGTTGACCAAAATCAAGTATTTCTACGGGGCAGAACGTCCACCATTCAATATGTCACGATACAGTTTGTTCTCTGCCAGTACCGATAATGTAAAAAAAAATAATAACAAGTCTGCTTTGCTGAGGAACACCTTTGTGAAATAAAAACAAAAACAATAATATGTTGACATTATGAAGTGAAAATAAACAGAAATGCGAGAAAACTATAAGAATGCATGTCTGATCTGTACTACCTTCAGTTTCTGAGCTTCATTGATACAGTGTTGAAAATTTCCGATGTATAAAGCTGTGCGAATCTCAAATAATTCGTCTACATCGCCGGTCGTTGCCATTTTTCCTCGATTTGCGTGGCCAACGGAAGTCTTAGGTCAAGAGATGTTTTACATCTGTATCGTTAAAAAGTATGCATTTAAGAAACGGAAACACGTCAAATTATAAGGGACGCAACTGTTTTAACTTAAACGAAAAGAAGTTTCTTCGATTGTTTCCCTTAGCCAAACCCTATCCATTCTTTCATTCACATTAGTTTAGCTGTTATTTTTTATGTATCTTTTACAGCAAATTAACATCTTATCATGATTTTATATATACCAGGGCCCAGCAACGTGGAATGAATTACCCACTGAACTTAGACACAAAGACACAGTGATCACATTCAAGAGGGCTCTCAAAACTCACTTATTTCAACTGCAAGAACAAACTTAAAGACCTAATAATATTTCCTACCTTAAATATTCTCAGCCTGTTTTTTAATGTTTTCTAATTTCATGGTGTTTGTTTTTGTAATCATATCATTATATGTTTTTTTTTATCTTATATGTGTTGTCTAATGTTGTAAAGCGCTTAGATCTTCTAAAGATTAGGCGCTATACAAAGTCCTCATTATTATTATTATATATATTCAAGCAGCCATCCACCCATAACTCTTTAGTTCCTTTTGCTTTTTATTAAAAGTCTGTATATGCTTTTATAAACAGATGAATGATGCATGCAGTAAAAAGATAGAAAATTGTATATTGATAAAGGCATTTGTACATCTGTGTATATATAGTATAATCCACCTTTATCTCCAATTGTAAAAAAAAAGATTTAGATTTGGTATTTTCCAGAAAAGCAATACAGGTAGGTTATTTTATAATGAGGATATTGGAGTAAAGTGTCTTATCCAGTTACACTCCCCCACCCCACCCCACCCCTGTAACCAACCCAGATTACCATATGTACTTGCTTTTGAGACAAGTGCTACTGAAAATTGCACAGACCCATTGCATCATACACAATAAAATCTGGATCTATGCAGTTTGTTAAGAGTAATCAGTTGAACAAACAACATTAACCCTGATCTACAGGCACATTTTACTATGCCAGATCAGGATCTATGTTGTTTGCAGCTGGGCTCAACGTATTGTTGATTATATTCAGCAATTCAATTGTAGAATTTAAACTCTTTTGGATATTACTCTGCCATGCTAAACATTAAACTTTTGTAGTTCCAACATTTTACATTCCTAAGCCTGCTGGAGTTTCATTCGCAGATATATATATATATATAGACCATCTGCTTATACTGACCACTTTTCTGTGGTTCCATCAGTGGCTGATATATAAAGGTTTGTCTGTGTGTGTATGTAGTTTGATACTGTGAATTTTTTTATTTTTCATGGACACAAATTTTAGTGATTTTATAAAAAAAATATAAAAAATATTATTTTGATAATCCGTCAAAGTTTCATGGTTTCTTGGTTTGTAGTATCCAAGAAATCCAGGAAAACTTTTTCTGTTCAAACTCAAAGTGGCTTTGATGATTACTAGTTTTATTACAGTAGTCACAACCATGGCTTACTGACAATTTTAAATGCAATCCAATGAAAGGTTTGGTATATCTTACTGTTTTATACCATATATACTTGCTTACAAGTGAAATCAAACTGCAAACAACAAAGATGTTGATCTGCTGCAGCATAATGCACCATCAGGGTCTATGCTGTTTGTTAAACTGTTTACTCTTAACAAACTGCACAGACCCAGATCTGCTGGAGTATTAAGTGATGGCAGATCTGAATTTGTGCAGTTTGCAGTTGGACTCGTCTTATAAGTGAGAATATAGTAGGTGTATGTCTGTGACTCATCTTATAAGTGAGAATATAGTAGGTGTGTATGACTCATCTTTTAAGTGAGAATATAGTAGGTGTATGTGTGACTCATCTTGTAAGTGAGTATATAGTAGGTGTGTGTGTGTGACTCATCATAAAAGTGAGAGTATAGTAGGTGTAAGTGTGTGACTTGTCTTATAAGTGAGAATATAGTAGGTGTAGGTGTGCGACTCAGAGTATATAGTAGGTGTGTTTGTGTGACTAATCTTATAAGAATATAGTAGGTGTATGTGTGTGACTCATCTTATAAGTGAGAATATAGTAGGTGTATGTGTGTGACTTGTCTTATAAGTGAGAATATAGTAGATGTATGTGTGTGACTTGTCTTATAAGTGAGAATATATTAGGTGTATGTGTGACTCATCTTATAAGTGAGAATATAGTAGGTGTACGTGTATCACTCATCTTGTAAGCAAGTATATAGCAGGTGTATGTGTGCGACTTGTCTTATAAGTGAGAATATATTAGGTGTATGTGTGACTTATAAGTGAGAATAAAGTAAGTGTTTGTGTGACTCATAAGTGAGAATATAGTAGGTGTATATGTGACTCATAAGTGAGTATATAGTAGGTGTAGGTGTGTGACTCATCTAATAAGTATTTAGTAGGTGTATTTGTTTGACTCATACATGAGTATATAGCAGATGTATGTGTGTGACTCATTTCTTTACTAAGAAAGTTTCAAGCTAATGCTTTGAAAAATATTGCTTTTCACGTTATTAATAAAACCTCTATTTTTTTTGCAGCACCTTTAGTACCTCCCCTTTAGTCTTCCTATGGGTAAAATAATATTTGTTTCTCTCTGTGATGGTGTGGAACAGTACCATTTGAAAGCTGAATGCAAAAATTCTGCTGGAGAAATTTGCTCAACACTGAAAAAAACATTCTAAGAAGTCAAATAAACTACCATTTTTTCTGGTAATTGAGACTATATCCAATGGCAGACTGCAAATCAGTGAAGATATATAGAATTATATTATTGTGATACAAGTTCTGTAAGAATTCTTAGTGTCAGATCGTGTTGTATTGTTTTGTATTAAGATATTATTTTAAAAGTTAACTCTTTCATTTTATATTTTGTCAAGTAGAATAAGTGTAATTTGTAGTCTTGCTACTTTCAAAAGTTTTTCAAAAGATTGGTATTCAAGCTTTACAAAACACGTTTGATGTTAAACTCATTAACGTTCACCACGGACTAAAGCATGAACAATTCACTAAAGAGACTGAATGCATTTAATGTTGCAGAAGCAGTTGAACATGAGACTGCTCTAGCTGATAGCTTTTCCAACTGCTTCAGAAAAACTTCTAAATAATAACATAAGAGAAAAAGAACAAATATCATATGATTTAATTCTGAATTTAGTATTTTTGGTAAAGATTCATATATGCAAGTCAAAAATATTGTATATCAGTTAACTTGGAATCACTTTTTTTGATAGCATACAAGTAAGGATTCCTTTCGTGCTAGTTAATACATCAAGTATTTCACTGATACTTTGTCATGTGGCAGTATAATACAGTACCATACCGAAAGCAATTGGAACTCAGTTCAATTATGGTTAAGGTATTTGTGAAGGTGTGCTTACATATAAAGTATTCATAACTGAACCAATTAGACTCACAAGATGAAACACCCTCAATTCTCTAGAAATGTGGTTGTTTAGACTGAATCATACAGATAGCACTGTACCCCCCAAATGATTTCCAAAGCAGGAGTTAATTTTCATGCATTAGAATAAAGACAGTAAAGGAAGACCTGTTAGTCAATATCCATACTTTCAAAATAAAACTATTATAGAAATATACTCTCACTACTTAAACAGCTAGTTCTGATACCACAAATAGACCCCTCCATACTAAGTGCCCCAGCTTCCAGGGCCTTCAGTTTGTAGTCCCATATTATGTTTCTTTAATCAGTTCTACTGTTTTTTTGTATACAGTGGACTCTAGAGATAAGTGATAAAAAAGATAATGTAATTAGCACATTACATCAAGTCATATACATCAACAGATTCTACATTAGTGACAATGAGGGTCGATCTGTCTGATCACTAATCAAAATGTGGAACATAAAGTGTCACTTGGTTTCCAGTGAAATGCAGAGCAGGGCTTTCCCAAAGCCATTAAGACATGATGGAATGACCATGACTTAGCACTAGACTGGTGCTTGCGAATATTCTTTAATACCAGATTGTGTTTGCAACCATGCCTTAGTGATAAACTTGTGTTTGCCACTATGCCTTAGTGATAAACTTACCATGCCTTAGCGATAAACTTGTGCTTGCCACCATACCTAAGTGCCAAACTTCTGCTTGCCACCATACCTTAATGCCAAACCTATGCTCACCACCATGTCTTAGTGCAAAACTTGTGCATGCCACATGCCTTAATGCCAAACTTGTGCTTGCCACCATGCCAAAGTGCCAAAATTGTGCTTGATACAATGCCTTAGTACCAGACTTGTGCTTGTCACCATGCCTTAATGACAAATTTGCACTTGCCACAATGCCTTCATGCCAAACGTGTGCTTGCCACCACGTCTTAGTGCAAAACTTGTGTATGCCACATGCCTTAATGCCAAATTTGTGCTTGCCACCATGCTTTGTGCCAAACTTGTGCTTGCCACCCTGCCTTAGTGATAAATTTGTGCTTGTCACCATGCCATTGTCTTAAACTTGTGCTTGCCACCATGCCTTAGTACCAAACTTGTGCTTGCCACCATGTATTAGTGCCAACCTTGTGCTTGCCACCATTCCTTAATGCCAAACTTGTGCTAGCCACCATGCCTTAGTGATAAACTTGTGCTTGCCACCATTCCTTAGTGATAAACTTGTGCTTGTCACCATGCCTTTGTGATAAACTTGTGCTTGCCACCATGCCTCAGTGCCAAACTTGTGCTTGCCAGCATGCCTTAGTGCCAAACTTGTGCTTGCCAGCATGCCTTAGTGCCAAACTTGTGCTTGCCAGCATGCCTTAGTGCCAAACTTGTGCTTACCACCATGCCTTAGTGCCAAACATTTGCTTGCCACCATGCTTTAGTGATAAACCTGTGCTTGCCACCAAACCTTAGTGATAAACTTTTGATTGCCATCTTGCCTTAGTGATAGACCTGTGCTTGCCACCATGTCTTAATACCAAACTTGTGCTTGCCACCATGCCTTACTGCCAGAATTGTGCTTGCCACCATGACTGAGCGATAAACTTGTGCTTACCACCATGCCTCAGTGCCAAACTTGTGCTTGCCACCAATCCTTAATGCCAAACTTGTGCTTGCCACCATGCCTTAGTGCCAAACTTATGCTTGCCACATGCTTTAATGCCAAACTTGTGCCTGCCACAATGCCTTAGTGATAAACTTGTGCTTGCCACCATGCCTTAGCAATAAACTTGTGCTTGCCAACATGTCTTAGTGATAAATTTGTGCTTGCCACCATGCTTTAGTAACAAACTTGTGCTTGCCACCATGCCCTAATGCCAAACTTGTGCCTGCCACCATGCCTTAGTGATAAACTTGTGCTAGCCACCATGCCTTAGAAATAAACCTGTGCTTGCCACCATGCCTTAGTGATAAACTTGTGCTTGCTACCATGCCTTAGTGTAAACTTGTGCCTGCCACCATGCCTTAGTGCCAAACATGTGCTTGCCACCATGCCTTAGTGATAAACTTGTGCTTGCCACCATTCCTTAGTGATAAACTTGTGCTTGCCACCATGCCTTAGTGCCAAACTTGTGCTTACCACCATGCCTTAATGCCAAACTTGCACTTGTCACCATGCCTTAATGCCAAACTTGTGCTTGCCACATGCCTTAATGCCAAAATTGTGCTTGCCACATGCCTTAATGCCAAACCTGTGCTTGTCACATGCCTTAGTGATAAACTTGTGCTTGCCACCATGCCTTAGCTTTAATACCATGTAAGCATTACTATTATGAGAAGAAAAAAAGATCAAAGAGCTTGATCATTGTTCACATTTTTTTTATATTATTACATGAATGACAATATAATAAATTTATCTCTAAATTGGCACTAAACTGTGACAATTCATAGGAAGATTGAACTATTAATGGATAAGACTTACTTTAATCCCATCCATCTTTTAGTTTCAACATGCCTAAGATTTTGTTTCAGGTGCAGCATTCTTTCCTGTGGTCTTGCACTAATATTAAACCCACATTAAGATAACAGTTCAGACATGTTTGATAAAAGACATGATGCTGGAGGCAACTGCTTTTTGCAGTATTTAAACACATTAACCATGGCCACATGAAGCACACAATTTGCCTAAAAGTCATGCAAATCTAAGAGACATTCTTTTTTATTTACAATGGCTGAAAATAATAATTTCCATGAAAAGATCATATTGCCAGATCTTAGTGAGGATTACCAGCTACATTCAATCTGAAATATTTCTGGAGCACATTGCCTTAGCAAGAGTATCCACATCATTTCTGTCCACAAGTGATCTAAACTAGATATGTGACCAATTACTGAGCTGAAATTTAAACTAACAAATAAACTGTAAAAGTAAAAAAATTAGTTCTGAAATTAACAAACTGAACCTATGTAAAATGTAAAACTGGGAATGCACTATTAATTTTAAAAAATTTTCAGTGATGGGCCAAGTACTTTACAAAGCTCAATTTACTGGAAGAAAGACATTTGTAAAAAGTCAGAAAATGATTTTACTGTTGTATGAAAGAAAGCTACACTTAGGTGATAAACATCATTTTCTTTATTATACAGTTTACAAAACAAAAATGCTAGTTGCATAATCTCACACAAGAATAGTAAGTTCACATGCTATAGAAAAGTTCCATGATATCATCAAGCAAGCAGCTCAACCACTTTGGCTAGCTTCTCATCTTGCATCCAATTAACACCACTACCAAGAATAAGTCCTTGCAATGTTTCCTTGAGAATAGTAATTTTCTGCACTGTGTTTTTGTATTGATCACTCAGCCTGCAATAAAAATTGTACAAAACTATTAGCAATAGAATACCAGTAGCAACAAGGCATTACAGTTATCTCCCTTTAACAAAACAGTGACAAAATTAAAATGATTTGCTGTAACATTTCTCAAATGAAGAAAGTAAACCAGTACAATGTAGCAAATACCACAAATATTGTTGCTGATGCCAAATAATTTCCTTTCTAGCAGGAGTGAGAATCCCATAAAACTATCGTGTGCTTTGGAGCATCTTTTGGTTACTTTTCAAATATTGTTGGTTTTATTTTTAAAACAATAAAAAAAAGGTTTCCAAAAACTTTGATAAATGCTGAATAAAAGAATGAGGAAAGATTTATTTTATAGAATAAAACCCAATAAACAGTACCATATGATTAGTCTCAGGTTTTTCATATTTTTCTCAACAATCTGAATAAAATTATGAATATAGCTACAGTGTGACACCGTTATAACACTCTGTTTTAACACGAATTCGGATATAACACAATCATGGAATGGCTCCTGAAATTTTATATACATGTATTTTTCTTGTACACAAACAATTTCTTTCTTAAAAATACAAAAACTAATGAGTACAAAGTTTATCCATTGATCAGGCTAGGTTTGGCCAATGTCACAAATTTCAATTTTTTTCCTTATTAGCGATAAAATATACCATCACCAATTTTTTGAAGGGCGACATTGTTGACTGTTTAAACTTGTATATACAATTTGGGTTTGGAGAAATTCAGAGGCACCATGAAAGGAAACTGCAAACTTGAGATAAAAGGCACTCAGAGGCACCATGAAAGGAAACTGCAACCTTGATATAAAATGCACTCAAAGACACCATGAAAGGAAACCGGAACAAGACCGCTAAATGGCCGCTGTTAGATATTCATGTAGCACAGTGGAAATCTGATTTTATTCAGACTGATGTATATGCAGCATGTAAACAACTGTAGCCACATGCTACTGGTGACAATATTGCAGTGAACTGTTTAGTGGCAATTGGATATAGATCAAGTGAGGACTACCATTTTTTTAAAATATGTGTCATTTGTGTTTTTTAAGGGGATGTGACTCATACCTGAATTTTATAACATGTAATCATTTTATAACATGTAATCAATACTCTAATTCATGGATTTATTATATACATGTACAATACTTAACAGATTATGGATTGTACTACACAAGTTTAAGTGTGAGTGGTACAATGTACAAGTGTTTTTCAGACAAGTCTGTCTTATTTTAATCAAAAGCACATATTTTTGCACCCGCTTTTATTATCTTGCCCCCCTCCACCATTTTATACGTACATGCATCATTTTCTTCAGCTATATGACTTGGTTGGTTATAACATGATTTGATCTATAACAAATTTGAGTTCTAGGGACTCCAACCAATGTTTTATAGCAGGGTCACACTGTATTTTGTTTAGTTATTGGCAGGTTGGATTTTTTCCCATATCATTAAAGACTGCTCTGAACTTTATGATCCAGTCAAAGAAAGTAACTCTTTTTTTTAGCAAAATACGTTTCTCCAATAACACTTACCTGATCACATTGCATTAGGATAACTCTCCATGCTGCCTTCTTGTAAAGATTGAAAAACATTTTTCCATCTATATATTATATAGACAAAGGGAAGAAGCATCTTCAAGATAGCTTCCCTTTTTACTTGCTAGGTTGCTTCTGTTACACATGATTTAAACCAGTTTTTTTACATGAGCAACACCTTAAAGGATGCACACATTGCATGGATGTGCCGTAGAGATTATCTGTAATGACTAATGTGATCAGGAAAGTATTATCGAGAAATATAATTTACAAAAACATTTACTTTGTCCATCAAATACATCACCTGATCACATTACATTAAAGTATTAATGGTAGAGGAAGAACCCAGGAAAACCCCGGAAAGAACCACCGACCCATGAGAAGCTACTGGCAAGCTTTCTCACATACCAACACTGGCTGAATTTGAGACTTGAACCCACGCAGGCAAAGGTGAGATGGCAGTGATACGTAACGGAGAGCGCTTTAGACCACTTGGCCACTCAAGGCCCCCATTAAAATACTAGGTAATAGTTAAGAAGACAAGGAAATACTAAGCATTCAACCTCTACCTGTGTAACCCAGTATGTGCATGATTACTCTACTAAATGGATGAACATCTAATGTTGGTTTAGATAAAAAAACAATTTATTTATACATGAACCTGGGTAATCAGTGTGGGATTTCACACTTGATTATTGTCTCACCATCAAAATTTTCCCAAGTGCGTCAAGCAAAAGTAGCAAATTCATGTCTGGGTCTTAGGTTGTACTGTCATGAATGGGGAGTGGTCCCTGCCTGTGCCACTACCACTAACCCAGTGTGATTCAGTTCTCAACTTAAGTGAGGCCATGTCAAGCAAAATAGAAATTAAAGATGGAAGACTGGGTGTGCCAGTCAGCTGCGACCACTATATCCTAAATTGAAACATTACATTCAAGACCAGGCACAGAAGTCATCTGCATTTCACAGGCTGTGCTGGTGGTTTAAACTTAGATCTGTTTAGCCATGGAAAGCCCCATGAGAGATTCTATGGTGGTCTGGATAAGTTATAACTGGTCAGCAAGTTGGAGATTACCTTGTTCCATCCAAAATCGTCTTTTCCATGAAGTTTGAATGTATCTAAGATCATGAAACTGTATCATCGGGACTATCATCTTTTCAAAGAGAAGGTCCGTCATTGGGGAATGGGCACTGAGAGTGGTGTGACTTTGTTTACGTGACACCAGTCATTGACATTATAAAAGATTTCCACTTGCATATCCTCAAAATAGAGATTTTTCTGCTGTTTAGATGATCTCTATCAATCAAGATATCCTTGAAAGGAGCCAGGAGTGAAGGAGGAGTTTTTTTGGTCATGGATGGATTAGTGGTAATCTTGACTGCATGAGTAGAGTGGAAGTCACAATGACTTGTCTGAGTATGTCTCACTAAATTGAGCAGCTTATTGATCCAGTGTGTCTTCATCTTAGTGGGGCATTCAGAAATAATGCAGTCTGTTTCCCTAACTTTTTAACTGTTTTCTCAATAAAAATTTATGAAGAGAAGGAGTATGCCCACATAACCACCTAACTACAAGGAGTATGCCCACATAACCTCCTAGCTAATTACAAGAGCATGTGCAGCCCATGCTTCTAAGGTCGTGAATAAATAAATAAATAAATGTCAAGGATCAGACAGCTTCAAAAGGCACAGACACAATGGTAAGTTCCCGGAAGGAGAACTTTTAAAACAGCCAGTTTCTTGAATGTGAAACCTAGTGTCAGATTCAGTAATTTGTTTTACACACATATGTAGCAGACCAGTCTAAACTGAAGAAAGAAAAAACAACAATGCCAGATATTAAGAGAAAAGGGCTTTCATCGATGTGACTCATGATATTATTTGGCTGAATGTGACTTATGATGTTATTTGGCTGGATGTGACTCATGATGTTATTTGGCTAAATGTGACTCATGATGTTATTTGGCTGAATGTGACTCGCGATGTTAATTGAACATTTTCATATGCTCATATTAAGCTTTGTTGCCACTTACATAATAAGTAATAATTATGCTTATACCTCTCTTGCAGGTATAAACTTACAACAAAGCAGTTCAGATTCACATTTAATACAATCTGCCTGTGCAGTTTTCATACTATCTATGCAAGCTATAAAACTGGATTTTCTTGTGTAAGAATATCCACCTTCATTGGATCTCTTAGGAGTTCATTCATGAAGGTAGTACTATAAAAGAGAAGGGGTTTGGACAACAAAATGAGAAATACCCTTTGACAATGTGAGGATGGTTGATACAAATCTGACTAAAAAGGAATAGTCTGACACTTCTGGTTAGTCATCAGAGGGTGGATGTGCAACAGTGTAAATCTGATGATGGCCTGGGGAAATGAGAAACTGTGTTCCTCCCTCCTCCCACCACCAGCCTATGAAAATAGAAGCATATGACCACCTGTAATTTGCTTGGCCAGAAAAAATTAAGGAAAAAAAACTTCCATTGTTGAGAACTTCAACTGTTAATTCTCTGGCAACAATCGTGCTTTCTCTTATATCTTCCCTGAGTCATGCAGAGATTGCATCAAAAGTTAAATGAAAACTTTTGTGCCTCTTGCTTTCTCATCTCCTCAATTTTACTCCTGATCATATGCGGAGAACTGAAAAGGAGATTACATACAAAACAGAAAAGATCATTGGTGACTTTTTTGATAAGACAAAAATAGATGGACTAAGTAGAAAGGAAGTCGACACAACATTCTTGAATACTTTTAACATGGTGTTAGGTTTGTCTGTGTACTTTATCAACAAACAAACAAGATTCTTCTTAAGGGAAAATATCTCTCAACATGATGTTTAAAATGTTGGATGAGAAAGCTGCATGCAACTGACTCATCGTAAAGAAGCTCTTATGTAATTGGAATTGTAAATGCTCCAAGAGATGCCCAGTAATTTTTACAATCTTTAACAATTATAGCAAGATTCTGAACTGTGATCATCATTATCTACATCTACCAAGGCAATGGACTTGTAGATAGAACTGACTGAAGGTGGACAATGATATTCTGATGTAGACAAAATCCTATAGATTTTCTCAATTGCTACAGTCAACTAAATTAATTCTGTTCTTTGTTGGATCAGCATATTCCTGCACTAATATCATGGGAAATGTTGATAAAGTATCACCAGCAAGCACCATCATTTTGCCCATTGGATACGCCATCAGTAACGATCGTGTTATGGAATGCTGGTCCGGTGTGGCTGGATTAGGTCAGTTAGATGGCTTCTTGTCAACTTGATGCGATTCTTGGAAGTCACCTCGAATAAGACTAATAAATTATTCAGATGTGAGGTGTATGTAAGAATGTATTTGAGCATGCTTGTTTTTGCAGCTCTTGAGCTGCTTTTTCAAAACACTTGGCCAATTATTTCATAGCCATCTTGTGTCCATTACCCACAACCTGATTTCATTTATATTATCTGCATTTCAAAATCATCTTTGTAATGAAAAAGAGGAATGAATAAGTGCACACAACAAACATACATATAAACTAAAATAATGTAAACAACATTATCAAATTTACATTGCCCAAAAATTTCTTTGCAGAAACTGAACATTACATGTAGACTGAAATCACACAACAATAACAAATGCTATGATAATTGCTAAAGTATGAATCAATTGACCAGACTGCTCAAGAATCATAAAACAACAATTTCACTTACTGTATCAATGAAAAAGAAATGTGGATGATTAAGTTATGGAATTTAACTGGATTTTCTGGAAGATGTCTTTACAGCATGGCTAGTAAAAGTAAAAAGTGGTTTAAACCAGGCATATAATACTGACAAAAAGATTTGGAGGTAGGAAACAAAGTTATCCTAATACAATGTGAAGATGTATTTATTTGAAGGCGATAGACAATCAAACTATTACAATGACCAGCTGTGCATAACAATAAGGTCAGACAATGTAGGCCTCATGTATGTATTTAAAAAAAAATATATACATTAAGCTATGAAGTAGGGATGAAATCTTACCAAAATTCCTACTCCAAAACATTCATGAAAAAAAAATTTGAGTATTGTTCTGATGAAAAAACCTACCCCTAATATTGAATTTTCATACTATATAACATTTATATTTAGTTATAATTTGATATCCAGCACAACAATGATTGACTAATAAGGGAAGTAACTCCTGAATATCCAGACAGTATATTTTTCAAGGCTGATAAAAAGACCAGCTTGTTCATAACGACTGCATTTCATTCTTCTAATATGTTCCCTCATATGCAAGTCTGACTAACAAAGACTCCTTTCAATGGGTTCCCCATTTTACACTGATCTTCTAATTGGTTCTCTGTTATTCAGAAATGTTTTAAGTGGTTCCATTATTGCACATCTATTATATACATTTTTGTTATTGGTTCCTTCTTGTATTCAGGATTAACAATTTAGATATACTAACAAATGCAGAAACCCTTTTTCATCTGTCCTATTGCACAAGTTATATGACTTCTAAAAGCTTGAATGCAAAACCTTAATATACTTGAGAATGATCAGACAATATGTGAAATGCTAAGTCTCACATTCAAGAGCAAGTTGTGGGCAATGTAAGAAAAACCTTTTCCTGGCATGTGGTGTGATAGCCAAGTTTAACCAGTCTATACAAATGAGAAAATGATACAAGAGACTGTTTGGGGGTTGGGGGGTGTAGCTTTTATTAAACAGTGAAAACTACAAATCATGGATTCATAAAGTGTACATGCAAACTGAGTGTCCTCCATAAATTTCCCAAGGATGCTTACCTTCTGCTTTCTTGATCTTGAGAAAGGTTTACAATATTATCTTCTTTTGTCTGTTTTCTGGCTTGAAGTTCTGCGTACAACTGTCTACTTTTCTTCATAAGCTCTGAAATGTTAAGTAGATTGTAACTGTGAAATATCTTCAGTCTGGAGCTGGTGAACTTGTTATTAAATGCAATCTTCAAAGAGTGCATTTCAATGCTGATGCTTCTGTCTGGTTTGTGTAATGCAATCTTTCAACTTTACTTAATTCATAAAGACTGTTACACCACATGATTGAAAGCAATAAAGGTTGAATGGACTTACTTCACAAGAAATAAGGATTCAACATGACATCTTTCTATTTATTTACAATTGAGTCAGATTTCAATCATATTTCACAGTTGACCATTTCAAAACGAAAATGTAGTTGTTAAATTTTAATGAGCTCTTAAATGATGCAATGATTTGAGAAACTTTTACTCATACACAACTGTATCCTACATCTGTGCCAGTCTTTACAGAAACTGTAACCTATACACAACTGTATTATACATCTGTGCCAGTCTTTACAGAATCTGTGCCTACATTAAATATAAAAGTCTAATCTTTCAGTCACATTTTAGATATGATTTTGGCTCTGAAGAAAGAACAAATGAAATTATGAAGTGGAGTCTGTGGGTTTTCCACCAGTGGTCTCAAGGTGGCACCCAAGATGATGGGGGGGGGGGGGAGGAGGGGCCAATGTCCCCAGGTCAAATACAATATAAACTCTGACAGCACACAAAAGTGCTTCTGATGACCCTTATTATCATAACATTTGACAATAATGTTACTTCATTCCAAGAAGAAGAAAAGATCATTTGAAAAAAAAACTTGCCCATCTTTAAACAATACTTGAAAAGTTTCACAATGTTCTTTGCCACACCAACTTTTTCTCTAATAATATTCCCTCAAAATGTTCTTTGCCACACCAACTTGTTCTGTAATAACATTCCCTCACAATGTTCTTTGCCACACCAAGTTGTTCTCTAATAATATTCCCTCACAATGTTCTTTGCATACCAACTTGTTCTCTAATAATATTCCCTGACAATGTTGTTTTCCACACCAACTTGTTCTGTAATAATATCCCTCTCACAATGTTCTTTGCCACACCAACTTGTTCTCTAATAATAATATTCCCTCACAATATTCTTTGCACATCAACTTGTTCTCTAATAATAATTCACAACAAGAGTTTGCCACACCAACTTGTTCTGTAATAATATTCCCTCACAATGTTCTTTGCCACACCAACTTGTTCTCTAATAATATTCCCTCACAATGTTCTTTGCACATCAACTTGTTCTCTAATAATAATTCCCAACAAGTGTTTGCCACACAAACATGTTCTCTAATAATATTCCCTCACAATGTTCTTTACCACACCAACTTGTTCTGTAATAATATTCCCTCACAATGTTCTTTGACAAACCTACTTGTTCTTTAATAATTATTCCCAACAAGAGTTTGCCACACCAACTTGTTCTCTAATAATATTCCCTCACAATGTTCTTTGCCACACCAACTTGTTCTCTAATATTATTTCCAGCACAAGGTTTTTTATCCTTTCAAGTTCCTGCTTGCATTGTCTACATGCAATTTTCATTTTCTGACAGGGTCGTATCTGTCCTCTTGTGAAAGAAATCTTTCTTAAAATACAGTATTGCACTTTTTCTTGATGTTTTCAAACCATATTTGCTGTTCTGTACTAAGTTCTAAGTTTCTATGTTTATCTTCCCTGATTTGGAGTCAATATTATTATTAAAGACATTCAAAGATGATTCTATGTGAGGGTCATGAAAACAACTCAGTTAAGACATTACCATCTTTGAAAGATACAGGTATCTGGCAACAAGTCCTCACCAGTGATCCATATGCCGCCCTTCTAAATGGGAATCAGTTAGTAATCTTCTAACTTCCACGTTATGCTGGTCAAACTCTTTCTATTTAACACATTAGATGCTACACCAATTCAAATCTTTTGTTATTCCTCTGGCATTGAGCTTTGTTACAAACTGACCAACTATGTTCCCACTGACTTTGCATTCAAGCCATTCCCCATTTCCACATATTTTTCAAAACAGTCAATGTCTGTGTCTCTAATGATAATTCAAGACACCATGTTTGGTAAGCATGCTTATTTGCATCAGTTCCCTTTATGTGACATGTATAAACTTTTGACCAATTAGAAAGCTTTTGACCAATTAGAAAACTTTTGACCATTATCACATACAGAACAAATACAATTACAAAAATAGTCCTTACACAGTTAAATTACTTTGGAATGGGCCTGTACTGAACACTTTTTAAAAACCAGACGGGAGATGATTAAATTTCTTTTTATAAAATAGACCATATATAATAAAATCATTATCAAGTCAGGAGAATTCAGAATTCCAGAATCAAATGTCCGACATGTGGTGGCTAAATAAGATGTAAATATATTCGGGCCAAATCCTTTTTTTTGGAACATTTTGGATTAATTCAACGAACAAAAGATGTCATTTTTGTTAGCTAATTACTAGTATATATTTATGTGTTAAGTACATGTATTCCTTTGTAGAACTGTGCATCAGTCTAAGATTTCCAGGACAGCGATTTGTTTTTTCTTAAATTTCACACAATTTCTCAAGACCACTTGTATGTTTCATGTTTTCTGGTCCTTTCTGATAAGAATCTTGCCTGGGTTTTGTCATCCAAAAGTTTATGCATCTATTACATGTATATTGATAGAGTGGCTAGTAAATTGTAGGATTCTGTGTCAACATTTTCTATTTTTATTAACATATTCTCTAGTGTCAGTTAAATTTCTTTCACAGGGTATTATGTACCATGTAAGTTTATTCATCTCACTTTAAAAAAATTATTACAAAAATTAATATATGCACAGCTTATCCATCCACTATAAGGTACTGACAACTTAATTTTCTGGGGTAGGGGATGCAATTTTCTTTTGAGTTGAGATATTTTTGTTTTCTTTTATCTCAAAATATTGTAATTACATTTTTTCTCTTTAAAAATGCAATGGATATAATATGGTGTTATTTTCTCTTTAAAAATGCAATGGACAGGATATGGTATTATTTTCTCTTTAAAAATGCAATGGATACGATATGGTGTTATTTTCTCTTTAAAAATGCAATGGATATAATATGGTGTTATATTCTCTTTAGAAATGCAACGGATATAATATGGTGTTCTTTTCTCTTTAAAAATGCAATATGCAATGGATATAATATGGTGTTTTCTCTTTAAAAATGCAATGGATATAATATGGTGTTATTTTCTCTTTAAAAATGCAATGGATACGATATGGTGTTATTTTCTCTTTAAAAATGCAACGGGTATAATATGGTGTTATTTTCACTTTAAAAATGCAGTGGATATAATATGTGTTTTCTCTTTAAAAATGCAGTGGATATAATATGGTGTTATTTTCACTCTAGAGATGCAATGGATATAATATGGTGTTATTTTCTCTTTAAAAATGCAATGGATATGATATGGTGTTATTTTCTCCTTAAAAATGCAACGGATATGATACGGTTTTATTTTCTCTTTAAAAATGCAGTGGATATAATATGGTGTTATTTTCTCTTTAAAAATGCAGTGGATATAATATGGTGTTACTTTCTCTTTAAAAATGCAGTGGATACAATATGGTGTTATTTTCTCTTTAAAAATGCAGTGGATATGATATGGTGTTATTTTCTCTTTAAAAATGCAACGGATATGATATGGTGTTATTTTCTCTTTAAAAATGCAATGGATACAATATGGTGTTATTTTCTCTTTAAAAATGCAATGGATAGGATATGGTGTTATTTCTCTTAAAAAATGCAATGGATATAATATGGTGTTATATTCTCTTTAGAAATGCAGTGGATACAATATGGTGTTATATTCTCTTTAGAAATGCAATGGTTATAATATGGTGTTATTTTCTCTTTAAAAATGCAATATGCAATGGATATAATATGGAGTTTTCTCTTTAAAAATGCAATGGATATAATATGGTGTTATTTTCACTTTAAAAATGCAGTGGATATAATATGGTGTTATTTTCTCTTTAAAAATGCAACGGATATGATATGGTGTTATTTTCTCTTTAAAAATGCAACGGATATGATATGGTGTTATTTTCTCTTTAAAAATGCAGTGGATATAATATGGTGTTATTTTCTCTTTAAAAATGCAATAGATACAATATGGTGTTATTTTCTCTTTAAAAATGCAACGGATATGATATGTGTTATTTTCTCTTTAAAAATGCAATGGATATAATATGGTGTTATATTCTCTTTAGAAATGCAATGGATATAATATGGTGTTTTCTCTTTAAAAATTCAATGGATATAATATGGTGTTATTTTCTCTTTAAAAATGCAATGGATACAATATGGTGTTATTTTCTCTTTAAAAATGCAATGAATATAATATAGTGTTATATTCTCTTTAGAAATGCAATGGATATAATATGGTGTTATTTTCACTTTAAAAATGTAGTGGATGTGATATGATGTTATTTTCTCTTTAAAAATGCAATGGATATGATATGGTGTTATTTTCTCTTTAAAAATGCAACGGATATGATATGGTGTTATTTTCTCTTTAAAATGCAGTGGATATAATATGGTGTTATTTTCTCTTTAAAAATGCAGTGGATATAATATGGTGTTATTTTCTCTTTAAAAATGCAATGGATACAATATGGTGTTATTTTCTCTTTAAAAATGCAATGGATACAATATGGTGTTATTTTCTCTTTAAAAATGCAATGGATACAATATGGTGTTATTTTCTCTTTAAAAATGCAACGGATATGATATGTGTTATTTTCTCTTTAAAAATGCAATGGATATAATATGGTGTTATATTCTCTTTAGAAATGCAATGGATATAATATGGTGTTTTCTCTTTAAAAATGCAATGGATATAATATGGTGTTATATTCTCTTTAGAAATGCAATGGATACAATATGGTGATATTTTCTCTTTAAAAATGCAACGGATATGATATGGTGTTATTTTCTTATCAATCTGAGCTAGATACTTTTCCCAGTTATTGACAGACAGAAATTTGTATCCCCCTCCACCCCGCACCCACCAAGGTGTCAGGACCTTGCCCAAGAATTATTAAATTGTTGTTTCTCAAAATAATTGTGAAATACCATGGAATATTCAGAAATATGTGGTACAACATTTTTCATTGTACCCAGCTCTACTACCATCTGATCTACAGTAGTTACACTCATAAAGAGGAAATTTGGTTTGTGTATTGCATGATTCAAAACTAATGAGTGCTCAGAGCATCTTTAAGACTTTTAGATTAGAGCCATAAAAGTTCTTCTGGAGTATTACTGTGTCATTATTGTTGACTTCGTTTGTCTGGTTATGAGGCTTAGTATATCTTTTCATATTCTCTCTGTCATTTTTTTACTTTAACCAAAATGAAACTTGTTAATGTGTTACATCTTTGACTGTTTCATTTGTCTGATGCATTCAAATTTCTGATTGTTAACAGCCTTTAATGCTGGCAAGTAATATATTTTGTTACAGCACATTATTTTCATAAGGTTTCAACTTATAGGTTGTCTAAAAAAAAGTGATTATATATAAAGAGAGAGAGAGAGAGAGAGAGAGAGAGAGAGAGTATGTACATTGTATCAATGATATACCACAAGATGTATAAATTTTTCATTAAAAGGAAACGAAAAATTTATACATCTTGTGGTACATCATTGATACAGCATATGTACTATACATTTAATTTATTTACATTCACTTACAAATACACATATTTGCACTTTGAATGGAGTTACAATATGCTCTGGGCAACTGTGTATTGACAGAGTGAATGAACTCCTCACATCCTTGTGAGTGTATCTGCTACAAAATGTAGTTCTACGATTTTTCTTGTTGTTCACAATCACATATGCAAATTGATAAGTTGATTGTTTTCTTTTTGAGTTTCTATTTTTATTAACATTTATTAAATCAATATAAGACACACTCATGATTTAAACATGAAATATGGTTTTGAGTTTCTATTTTTATTCACATTTATCAAATCAGTATAAGACACTCATGATTTAAACATGAAATATGGCTTTTATGAAGAAAGTAGTGCACTATGTGCACAGTTAGCTTCTTGTACACTGAACTCGAACTGTCAGGCATTCACGTACTGGCATATGGAAATTAGTGTGGAATACAAACTAAGTGAAATGACGAGCCAACAATAAGTAATTAAAATATTTTAATATACTGACAGTTCATCTATTCAGTCATTATTCTGCTTTAATTAACATTTCTAAAGACTATAGACCCCCCCTCCTCTCCTTTGGACGATTTGACTAAACTTAAACTTTACCATCATTCATAGATCCAGAGACACCATCGTATGACACAAGCAAAAATCCCTAACACTCATATTGTCATGGTTTTCACCCATATCTAGCTATGATAAACCATTAGAGAGAGAGAGAGGGGGGTGGGGGCAACCATTTGGACATTTTTATATCAAGTAATTAACATTCGATTTTTAGGACATTATAATAGGTTTAAGAAACAACAACAACAAAACATTAAATATGCTACAGTATGTGTTCCTTGTAACCAACAAATTAAACATATAGGCCTAGTGTCGTCTAGCTATTGGAACAATGTATCATTGATTTTATGAACACTGTAAATAGATCACAAGGAAAGAGTAAACATACTGTCATGATGAACCAGATTATTGTAGGTTACTTGGTACAAGTTCAGTTTAATGTTTTCGTCCAGTGCAATATGCTTTCTTTCTCACTCCATATACTTTGCTTATTTTGTCCCTTACGCACAAAATGGGGAGGGGAATGGAAAAATGAAAGGATTCAGATGAAATTATGTACCATTTTAATTTCATTTAGAAAACTGGGACTATTAATACTTTTTATCGTTATTTTCATATGTCATTTATGATTAATGAATGAGTGGAAATTCATCATTGATCTATAGGCCTTCAGTTTAAAGAATGTTCATATATTCGTATTATTGTGCCATGGGCAGATCACAATTTGATATACCAATAGTATTGGTATATCATTTGCTTTATACCAACACTTTAAATGCCATGTTATTTTTAATGTATGTGGTGTGTATATATATAATAGTCAATCAGTTTTAATTAATTTCATGGGGTTAATTAGTATCTGGCTACTCACCAAAGTTCCTCTTCTTAATAGCAATAATTTCATCCCTAAGTCTTTCTAGCTCCTGAAAAGAGTGAAACATCTACATATCTACAAGAAACTTAAGAGCTGAAAATATGTTTAAAGTGAACAATATTTGCAAACATTTACAACCATGTATACAACTTTAATACAGCAGATAATGCGAAAGCTAAGAAGTATAGAAATATGTATAAGTTTAAAACAAAAATTTCCTGGTTTTTACTGTAAGAAAATGTTTTTTTACCCCCCAAGGTTCACTTATGACTCTTATTGAATGTTAAAAAAAACATTTTTGTTTAGAAAACATGGATTATAAAATCAAAACCATTTCTATGCTGAGACTCTTACATAGCATCTAATTCAGACATGTGGCCATGTATTAAACCACAGGTCTCATGGAAAATCACAATCTGTCTATGGGCTGTATATTTAATGCAATCATTGTGAAAGGACACCCAGAGCACAAGGTTCTGTATTAAAAACTGCCCCAATAGTCAATAGATTTCTCTATATTTGGCAAACTCTGACAGAAAAATTCATTGCAGAGGTGAGTGGGGGGGGTACTACTGACAAAAATCTTCAACACTGTTCCCACTCAAGGATCTCTTCTATAACATTATAACATTAATCAAGGTCACACCTTACAATGTGTTGTCACTATCAGATGTTTGACCAGTCTTTTCACATCTAACAAACAAGATAATGATATGGTACGGATTAAGGCAAAACAAATCTACTTGACCAATCTGACTGCCCGAGTTCTTGGGTTATATAAATATGGTTAGAATAAGCACCCATATATATATATATATATATATATATATATATATATATATATATATATATATATATATATATATATATATATAGAGCAAATGTATATCAACTGATTTAAGAGTTCCACAATCTCTGAACATTTTGGTAAAAACCCAACTAATTTAACTCACTATCAGTCCAATTACAACTCAATTAAATATTTTTCTATTATCAAGTGGTGAATGAAAATTCCCATTTTTTTTTCCAAATTTGATTAATATTTGCAAAGTCAAAGAGCTTTCCTCAGGCATCTTCTTTCTCACAACTTTTCCAGATTTCCTGGTAATGCTGTAACACTGTACAAGTCTCATCAGGGACCATGTAATTATTTAAAATTTAGCTCTATCAGAAAGTGATGAATCAGCAGATAATGTCCTACATGTACCAGTACAACACTGTCCAACCCAGATTGGTTCATCAAGTTCTGTGCATACAGTTCTATAAATAAGTTTTATACATAATTTTTCATACACAAGTTTTATACACAAGTTCTATAAGCATGTTTTATACATAATAATTTGTACATAAGGTTCTGTATATAAGTTTTGTATGCAAGTTCTGTTAATAAAGGTGTGTACATTCTATATGTAAGTTCTGTACATAAAGTTATTTACATAAGGTTATGTACCAAGGAATTCATTTCAAAACTCAATGATGCTTCTGAGGAAGAACATACAAATTTAAGATCATTAAAAATGGTGCAGATTTAAAGCTAACATTTCTCAAGAAGCCTGTTTGAAGAAATACTAAACTGTTGGGTGAGGAACAATGTTGTCTGTGGAAAAGTATTTGCTACAAAACCAGCCACTTCTTACCTGCTTTGCTCCAGATCAATGAACCATATTCCCTAACCCCTCTGCGACTCTCCACATCTATTCAGTGGAACAACTACCTCCATCCCCCCTTTGCCCCTCTCCTAATCACCGAAACACCTCCTTTGAACTCTCTTATGTATACAACTGTACAATAATTGTTTGATACATACAAAGTGTTTCTGTCCACTTTTATTTTAAGAAAAGGCTGACAATAAATCCAGACATTCAAATTATTTTCAATGGCAGTAAGTCCATTGTTTGCCCAAAATGCTCCCTTGTACCAAATAAAGACTGCAGTAAATGGAAAAGGAACTTATTGTAAAGGGTACCCATCTTTTCTTCCCATCTTAAAATTAGGGGGCCAAATGGGCTCAAGATCATTCACCAGCTGACATGCCAACAGCCAGATGCAACGGAAATAGGCCAAAATGTCAGTGTCAGTAACAAGCTTGCTTTTGAAATTTCTTCCAATACTCTGGATTGTGTACGTTATGAAAACAACTGTTTTAAGGTTTATCCAGCTGCTGTATCTTCATTCACATCTGATGGCACATGGACATCATTTGCCAAATACTGAAAGGCCTTGATGTCACAATGCTTTCTATCAAATTGTCTTTTTAAAAAAAATAAAGTTGTGTATGCAATATATTTGGTAATGCTGCCATAGTTAATGGTGAATAAACATCATTTCAACAAATGTGAAACACAGTCAACATAGAATGCTTTCCTTCAAATTTGTTAAGCAACCTTTACAAATAAGTTTATTATGTTTCTCCACTTGTAGCAAAAGTAGCCATATTTGATGTCAATTTTCATCATTTGTAGAAATTTTTTAAAAAAATCATTTCAAGATGCTCTATCAAATTTAGTAAAATTCTGATGAGTGCTTTTTGAGAAGTTATTCAAAGTCGTTCTAATTTTAGTAACACTGGCCCTAGTTAATAGTGAATTTGCATAATTTCTACACAAATCTTAAAACTGTTCATGCCGAAATTGTTGGGGGTCAAAATTTAGCCTAATTTTAATCAGCAGTTTCTGTGAGGAAGTTGTAAGTTGTTAACATTTTGGTTAAATGGTAACCTTATCTGAAATCCATCTATATCTGAATGTTATAAATTTTGTTGAATGGCTTTTGAGATTTTATTTAACTGTTACTGCTTTTAGTAACAACAGACATTTTCAAAGGTCGATCAATATTATTTGAACAAATCTGATAGACCTTAACATTTTCTGCCAATTTGGTCATATCTTGTTGATTGGTGTTTACAAAGAAGTCATTGAAAGTTTTTTTCTATTTATAGTAACAGTGGCCTAATTTGATGGAGGGTGGGCTACATGCCAAGATGCTCTCTTTTAAACAACTGTAACATTCTTTTCAACAAGTTTTGCGAAGAAGTTCCAATTAACACTGAAGGTCATACCATGTGATCACTTGGCCCTTATGGCCAGGTGAGCTGAAAATGACCACCTGAAGCACAGCTGTCAGTAATGATAATGAGAGATCTAACAATGCAGATAAGAACAAAAATGTTTGAACTAATATTCAAACAGAGCTGAAATAATTTCATACTAGATTTATTACACAATTAATATAATTTCATATAAAAATCACAGTATCACTAATCATTGATTGACATGCGCTTTGACATACAAGTCAACTCTGAATAATTCTATGGTGGTAAAAATGAATGACAATGGAATATTTAACAATAATTAATTATCTGAATTAATTTATATGATTTAAGCAGTTACAATCATTTAACTAAGTGTCACATAAAGAATCAGTAGATGTGGTTTTTAACAAGGAATGGAGATAATTATACCAAATCCATTCAAGGTGAAAAGAAAAAAGCCCTTATACTTTCAGTAATTTCTTGAAGCTAAACCGAAAAACATTCGGAATGTTACCAACAGGTCATCAACAGGACATGGGTTTGTTTTTGAGGTCCCTTTTTGAGCTTGAAGTCTGTACAAAAGGGTGGATTTAAGTTTGAGTCCAGTCTTACTGCTGAATACAAATGTAAGATATATGTGTCACACCTGTGGCAACAAACAGAACAGAGACAAGTGTAACACAGATTATACCTACCTGCTGTACTTGACCCAGCTCTGTGACTATCCTACAGGAATTTTCAAACAGCTCTTCCAAATGTCTGAAATGGCAAACTTCAAAAATGATCCTTTAATACTACTAATGTCGCTACAGTGTTATTTTAAAGTTTATCTTTAACCATATGTAATCATTTATACTTCTGGTCCACCTGAAAAATGCATAGACCCAGATCTGCCTTCACATACTGCACAGACAGATGACTTTCCTAAAATGTTGACATATCTACTCAACGTGTAACTTCTATCTTCATATGATCAGTACATCGATGACTCTTGCAGTGTTTTATTGCTTAAGGCACAGTGACTTGTAAAACTTGTACAATGTTTTATTCATTAAGGCACAGCGATTTGTAAAACTTGTACAGTATTTTGTTAATTAAGGCACAGCGATTTGTAAAACTTGTACAGTATTTTATTAATTAAGGCACAGCGATTAGTAAAACTTGTACAGTATTTTATTAATTAAGGCACACTGATTTGTAAAACTTGTACAGTATTTTGTTAATTAAGGCACAGCGATTTGTAAAACTTGTACAGTATTTTATTAATTAAGGCACAGCAATTTGTAAAACTTGTACAGTATTTTATTAATTAAGGCACAGAGATTTGTAAAACTTGTACAGTATTTTATTAATTAAGGCACAGCGATTTGTAAAACTTGTACAGTATTTTATTAATTAAGGCACAGCGATTTGTAAAACTTGTACAGTATTTTATTAATTAAGGCACAGCGATTTGTAAAACTTGTACAGTATTTTATTAATTAAGGCACACTGATTTGTAAAACTTGTACAGTATTTTATTAATTAAGGCACACTGATTTGTAAAACTTGTACAGTATTTTCTGAGAGCTGACTCTTGTAAAATACAGACTTCTTGAAAATACAGTATTTTCTTAATGCTGAGGTTGAAAAAGCATTTTCAAAAGGCAGAGAGACTGGTAAAATAATGATGACTCATACAGAAATATCTTAAGGCTGACACTGGTAAAATAATGACAACTTGAACAGTATTTAACGATGATATATTTGAAAAATGATGACAAGTACAGTATTTACTTAAGGCAGCAACAATGGTACAATAATGATGACTCAAAGTATTTTCTTAAGGCAGCAACAATGGTACAATAATGATGACTCAAAGTATTTTCTTAAGGCAGCAACAATGGTACAACAATGATGACTCGTACAGTATTTTCTTAAGGCAGTGATAATGATACAACAATGATGACTCATACAGTATTTTCTTAAGGCATAGATTGCTAAAACAGTGATGACTTATATACAATCAGTACATCAATTTCTTACACAAATACTGACACAGTGGCCTGGGAAAGTAAAAATGGAATAACTTTTAAATGGAAAGGTCTACAGTGAACATTCATGAAGTGCTTTCTTCAAAAAATTAACTAGCATCAAGATAAATTAATCTTCTTTCAGACCTAAGTTAGTCTCTTCTTCCTATACTAATAAATGAAATGCTTGAATCTGCTTGATCAATGAATTGATTGATACTGCAAAAAAAGTTGTCTATTAAGAATGCATGCAGTTTTGTCTAAGGTATCAGGAGTTACCTTCTCTTTTCAGACACTGTTGCACTGTCTCCACTTCCATATGAGGCATCTCCACCAAACAAGATCTGTTCTATTGTCTTTGTAAAATACAAGCTAAAATGAAGAAATGTATAAACTGAGAAGAGAAAGACCAGACCTTTATATATCCATGCTTAAAATAAATAACTAAATAAATAAATGCTGACACCTTCGAACATGAAAAGATTATAGCTTTGGCCAAGAAAGTTGTAACTTGGAATCCTGCATCAAAAATCTGCATGTGCATCTTACATTCTTGCACATGTATATTGTGCAATGTTTTCATAAAACAGCAGTTTTCACTTGAATGAAAGATTGACATAAATAAGCATAAAATCACATTTTCCAAGATATTTCATTATCCTTTCATTTTCCATGATGCTAGCATTTACCAGTTAATACTTGATGCTCTTTCTTTTTCTGTTGTTGTTGTTGTTGTGGGGTTTAACGCCATTTTTCAGCACATGATAGGCTATGCATGGAGGCCAGTATTAATGGTGGAGGAAGAACCAGGGAAAACCCTGGGAAGAACCACCAACGCACGAGAAGCTACTTGCACGCTTTCTTACATACCCACATTGGCCAAATCGTAGACTCGAACCCACGCAGACAGAGGTGAGATGGCAGTGACCATAATGGAGAGAGATTAAGACAACTTGGCCACTTGGGGCCCCATGTTAATACTTGATGCTCTTTCTTTTTCTGTCACCTTAATTATCTTCATATCAATGTAATGCAATGCTGGGAAATGGCAGCTACAACAAGTACACTGAAACAAAATATAATGCTTTCTATATTTTGTTTTTCTTCAAAAAGTGTTGAAATAATACAAACATGTATAAAAAATAATATTTTATCACAAACACTGTTGATCACTAGGAATCTATCAGCAAGATACCTGCTGTCCACATGGAAAGATGATCCCCAATAATATTCAAAGTTTCAAATTTGTATCTTCAATGGTCTAGGATGATATACACGACATTACTAATAGATGGACACAAGTAAAAATGGGCAGGACAACATAATCCAGGCCTTTTATTCCATAGAAAAGCAATGTAATAATTAAAAGAGAAGCAAACCTTTTCATGACTTTGTTTTGACAGCTATGTACAGAGGCTGCAATCACAAGGTCCTTCTTTAATTTTGGCATACTGAAAAATTAAATTAAGACAATTTAATTAATAAATATAACTAAATTTATTTTTTAATACAGAAAATCACCATATCATGTGGATAAACCTACTTGCTTGACTGATATAGTACTTGATATTTTTCACAATTAATAATAATGTTTTGGTGATTTTTGAATTAGCCGAATGAAATGCAGCTTTCAAAAATCTGAAAGTGAATCAAATCTTTTGGCATAAATTGATGCTCATCAGCCTCACTGCTCAGTCTCTAAATACAAGGATACAAGACTTCATCTGACTGGCTGATAAAATGTGTACTTATGGCAAAAACATGAGTCACCAGAACATTACCCCGAAGTGGCCATTGTCATACCTTCACAGAGGACAGTGATTTTAATCAGACTGCTAATGATACAAGAGAGTGACATTTACTGTATATGTCATTGGCTGCTGACAAAGGCAAGAAATTAAAGACCCACTTAAAGTCTAAACAGTTTCTAGTCTGGTCCCCAATACTTACATCTCCTGAAGCTCTTCCTTAGTCATGGAGTCAAATTCACTATATTCTGGGTCTGACAGCGTTAGCAGCTCAGCTTTATGCTGCAGCACCTGGGCCTTTAACCAGTCATGATACAGGAAACCATCTTCTGCCCTATAACTGTTCATCCTTGTAGTTTTATTGTTGGCACAACTGTCATGCACACTGCCAGCAAAATCTGTGTTCTTTGTTAGGGGACTGACTGTGAATCCCTCAGGAGTTATTTCCTGTGCCTGGCCTAGAGAGCTAACATTCAAAAGTTCAGGTGTTCCTGCTACAGACATTTTTCTGTTTCTTTCTGATACATATATTCACATGAATCTGAAATAAAGACAACATACAGGCAGTTGTCCATATTTATAAACAGGCTGATCATGCTAGGACATCCAGTAATGTTTTTTAAGGGGTCCTCAGAGATAAAAATCAGGAAGAGTAAAAAATTAAGCAGAATTCTCAAATTTGGCAATTTATTCCTAAATATTGTTATCCCAATGGGTCCATTCTTTACCAGAATAATGGGCTCTGGCTCACAACTCAAGAAAATTATTTGGGTCATCTGGACATTCACTTATGTTTTCTTCAGCATGTCTTGGTCCTGTAACAAACTGACTTTTACATACACATCTATTCCCTGAATAAATCCACTGATATTTAGCACAAAACTGCAAACTCTTACATGGTTCATCTCGAAACTTATGTTTATGGTGTAAAATGGTAGAAACAAGCTTTAAATAACTTGAAATTGATTATGTTACTTCTGGTGAATATGCACCTAATTATAGTTAGAATTTTACTGCTGGGACAGAAAAATCCATTACCCAACAAAACCAAATTTTAGCTTCAGGGAACTAGTGCATGCATAATCTTTATTAAAAAATAATCATGTTGCTTTTAGCCAACATTTTTAGACTGTCATATGGTGATATTGAAGCCGTTTTCAAACACCTCCACATCATGTACTGCACTTTCAAAATTGTAATTTAAATAGCTGAGATATGGATATATAAAAATAAAGCACAATATGTATTTTGAGCTAATTTTGACAATTTATAAATTCTTTTAAGTTTCTGCAAAAGGATTTGAACTAATGTGAAAGGGAGATAATTTAACCTGGTAACTTAGATGATACATTCATATACAGCAACAAGAAAAAATCAATTTTTAAAAACCCACACTCACTCTGGCAAGCACCATATTAAATTGAGGATATAGAGTAACATATAGATGATAAATGTAACAATTCTGATAGTGATTACATCAATACTTTTTCATTTATCAATAAAAGTAATAATCTGATCAATAATAAACTGATCAGAAATGTGGCAAAACTGTAAAGTTGGTTGACGGTTGATTATTGATTTTACGGGTGGGGGTATAAGGCTATATAGCAACACAAAAAAGGTTAAATGATAAAAAAATATATCAATGAAAAAAATAAAAAATCACAACAATCATGTGATGAAAATATATGTAGGTTCCCAATGAAAGGGGGATGTAAATAGTGCAAAAATGTTAATTAGATAAAAATTTAAAAAATGCAGTGATTAACATAACAAAAGTTACAAATGCTGGTTAAAATACTCAGAGGAAATAGGATTGCACAAAAACTACATTTTAGAATAAATGTTAACTTCCTCCCAGAAATTTAAAATCCAAGACACATTTATGGTATCCAAAAGTTCCTTCCGGTGCACAACATTGTAGTTACAATCATGCTTGGGTTGGAGACAGCAATAACATGTCATAAACTGCTTCACAGCAAAGGCTTCATTGTAAGAAATGTACTTAGGTGGATCTTCACCCTTTAATATGTTGGAGTGGGTTATTCAAGTATGACCAGTTCTACTTCTTGCAGTGACTACCTCTAAATATGATTGGCTCAAAAGGTAACATGAACCAGATACATGGGTTTTATTTAAGTATTACACTTTCAGCCAATCATACTTCTCTGTTAACATGTGTGCCACATAGTCTTTCGAAAATGAGTTTAACTTGCATATCATCTGTGTGGACTTAACATGACAAATGTGCTATGGAACAGGATTCCTAAAGTTGAATCAATTTAGGAACTTTCGCATCTACCAGTTCTCAATAATGAAGGAATGTATCACTGCATCATAAACGCTGTATATCTCAGTAAATAAAGCTGTATACGACTGCAAGCTTGTACCTGCAGGCAAAATTTGTGCAACCTGGGATTGCGCTGGGCTTTGCCAATATCACAAATTGTGATTTTGTTTCCTTACTGGTGACAAAATATACCATCTGGCAATTTTTTGGGTAACAACATTTCTGGCTGTTAAAAACTATACAAACAATCTTGGGTTCAGAGTGGATATTCAAAGGCACAATGACAGGAAGCCGCAAATCTGGATATAAAATCGTTACATAAACAAATCCTTTCTTCATACTGACAAACCACCCTACTTATGGCATTGTTATATCATAATCTGGTTATGCTGATGTCTGGCCTTAGTACAGTGTGCTGTAACGTAACCAAAATATTTGTGCTACCTGACTAACTATAATCAACCACCTCTGAAGGCAGAAAAATTCTGTCTTGGTCAATGTTCTACAATTATCTGATGTTGCTGCAGCAATAACAAACAAGCATTTGTTTGGTCCTTCAAAGAGGGAATTTAGGAACGCCTTCAATAACACATGTACCTGCATCAAAGTAAGCCGAAGACCTTTGATCAAAGAATATCAGCAACAAACTTAAATAAAAGCATTGTTAATTTTTCATAGCGATTGGAACGTATTTATTGTGCCATGAAATTTTCCTGTTGCAACTAAAAAGTTCCTGCCTATGATCACTACCAATGGCGATGTAAAACCAAAGTTGAAGTTCCAATATTTTTAAACGAATCTGACTGTCAAATGAAATGAAAGTGTTTTCATTTCCCTATGAATAGCCTCATCCCCTTGGTAGCCTCGGCATCACAGTTGCCTCTGACCAAAGTCTATGCCAGTTTAAGTACAAATACATGCAGCACATAAACAACTATACAGCCACATGCTACGAGGATAGTGTGTACAAGAGTGTTTCGTTAAATCTGTTTGCTGACAATGGGATACAGATCAAATGAGAACTATGATTCAAATATATATATATATATATATATATATATATATATATATATATATATATATATATATATATATATATATATATATATATATATTGTATTTTCTAAGGGGATTTGATAAATGAATTTTCTAACATGATCTTATACTCAGATTCATGAATATTTCATGTATATGCACATTATTTATCACATTGTGCAATACTTAGTTTGGTGCATTGCAGAAAAATCAATATAGCTTGATGAATAGGAAAATATCTCAGAAGTAAAATAAGCCATAGGTTATGGTCGTGTGCCTTCAAAGACGAAAACAGCAGATCAATGGTAAGGCGAGGAAAGTCTGTTTTTGGAAGTTACTTACAATGTCTGTTTTAAAGTAAGATAAGACAGACAGACAGGGTCATTTGTCATGGTTGTAATCTGAGGAAATTTTGTCACTGGGTATGACTTTTCCTTCAGGTTATTGCGGGGGGGGGGGGTAACATTTAGTCCTACATGTATTTATGTTGTGGGCGTCTAGCATCTAAACAAAATCCACATGTGCTATGTCTTACATGTAGGACTCAAGGGTAACATTAAGGTTGCGTCGTGCACCTGTGATTAGTCCTACGTGTAACTTGTAAGACATAGCACATTTTGATTTTGTTTAGGTGACGCCCAAAACATAAATATCAGCGTCAGGTCTTACAGTTAGGGCTAACCTGTGATAAGACCTTTACTATACTGTAGAGCTTCTTCCCTCAGATGTCAGCTAACCCAGCATAATCAGTTGATCGGAAACGAAAACCAAACATCATCACCAACGCATAACGCGTTGGCTCATCATCAACGCTTCGCGCGTTGATTTCTGATGCAGTAATGAAAAGTATACTAAAGCCCTATGGGGATTCCCAAGTGGTATCGCCTTAATAGGACGTACCGGCCTATCGATGTTGAACAACGAAAATAGGTTTCGCCAAAAGCTTTAACGCTTTCAACAGGGCAATAAAATAAAGTTTGAGGGCAGATCAAGTATTATACACATATAATAGCAAGAAGGTGACATATTTACCTCAAAATAAATTAATACTCCCACAAACAATACTTGATTCTCGCGCTCAATTTGTCTGGTTTATTGAAATTGACACTAAGAAGATAAAACAAAATTGAATTGCACGGAACCACATCGCGTGTAATATAATACTCTACAACGGTTTGATTCGTTCCGGAAAAATATGATTCTATCTGTTGAATTAGAACACTGCTTATTTGATGAATTTTTTCCAATATATGTTATTAGCAAAATATTTGTAAAAAAAATAAATGAACATTTAAACATATGCATGATTTATTTTAACTATAACTATGCAACGATATTTAATTATGAGAAGCTATGAAGTAAAACCAATCTCAAATAGTATGTGTGTACACTGACCGAAATAATCCGTTCCATGTATAAAGGTCCTTATTAACGAAATTATTAGTTTCTGTTTTTCCTTTTATTTGTTTGTTTACTGTTGTTTTCTTTATAAAATAAAATTCTTGATATATACTTCATTTTAATACAAGTTTACAAAGCACATGAAATATAGTAAGAGATTTTAAAATTCGTTTTCTTCTATAGTGTTTTCTTTTGCATAGTTTGTCTTTTTTTTAAATGGTAAGTTAATTATCATAACGCATGTTGTACCTTATTATCTAATACATTATACCATCATCCTTGCATGACTTTTGTGCGTTGGAATGTTTTAAATATATTGCTTGTACTGACCTGAGATCTTACCAAAATTGGAGCGGCTGCTGGTTCCTGGTTGGTTGATTTTTAACGACAACTAAACATATTACAGGCTTTTTGAGCCCATGAATGGGAGCTAGTTTCCATTCCCTAGGACACGTCAGGCAGCCGATGTCAGTTTGCGACTGGATTATGAGTCGGACGCCCTAACTACAGAACTATAGCTACTGGCTGGAACAGGAATCAGATCACAAGTATTAGTACCGGTTCGAATGTAGTCCCAGTCTATTTTTTTTTTTTTTAGAGCATTATTCCTGTATTTGTTGTGGTGATACAAGAGTTAGAATAAGGCATTATTCGTATACATTTAAAGTTATTTGTTTATTCTTCAGAATATAAGGTTATTATCTGGTTGTCTGTGTGTGTTTCGGCGATAGTGCATTGTGAGTAATAAGGCAATGATAACGATCTGGAAGTGAAATCTGTGTTCCATCGCACATTGCTTTGTTTACAGTCCAGTCTCTCAAAGAAATGCCGGTGAACCTATGACAATAACTTCGCTGAAGTTTATATTTGAAGGTACTTTAGAATTAGATGTGTTTTATTATCATTAGGACATCAAGGAAAATTCAATACTAAGAAACAGATGTAGAGAATATATAGTAATATTAATTATAATCTGATTCCAACAGAGGAATATTTAAGGACCAGAACAATATTGCGTGATGTCAAGTAGTCTCGTCCTATGAAATTTGCCGCGTGACTCATCGAGAGCTTCACCAAACGAGGGGACCTCTTCCCAACCAAAGCAAAGAGAAAACAACTCAGGTTTCGATGTGAACAACTACAATTTAAAAATATGTCATTTAGTTCCCTTATGGACACACACACACACACACACACACACACACACAGAGAGTAAAGGGTTTTTGGAAATATGTAAATTTGGTCCATCTTCGTCCATACCTAACATTTAGCTTATGTCTGAATATATAATACTAGGCTCTTCATAATTAGGTTAATGCCTTCTATCTTACAAATTATGGAGGTATCAACATACGAAACTATCCAGTGAGATCTTATATATGCTAATTTTGCTTATTTATTCCTAGCCTGGTATGTTTAGATTGTGTTTTTTTTTATATTAAAAACTTTCTTTACCTGGGAGGATGATGTCTTTAGTTATCCCTGACCCTAATTTACTACCTACTGTGAATCTAATGTTGAAGTTATTACTGTGTTGATGTTATTACTGTATTTTTTTTGTTTTCTTTGTTTTTGTTTTTTGTTGTTTACTTGAAACGTTGGCTTGTTTGACCCCAGCTCCTGTTTATTGTTGGAGTCCTTGTTATATAGCTATGTCTTTCGACCACTCCGACCATTTGTTTGTCGTAGCCGGGCCGGGGTAGGGTGTGTGGTGGGGGTTAGGGTTTATTGTTATATTTTTTAAATTCTGCATGTACATGGTTTATATCTCAGGTTTATCCAGTTGGCCCGGGTATTTACTTAACCGGTGAAATCGCGTGACCAAATTCTATGAAATTAGATTGCGCTAACATTTCAAATTAAACATGTGCTTTAACAAAACGAAAATTACTGTCCATGTGTATTATTATTACACAACTAATTATAAAAGAGTGATATAATTTCGAACTCCTCCGTATGCTAGAAATCGCCTCACTATTCTACTTTCCACACCTCATGCGACAATTCTTCAATACCGTAAGATTTGCCCTTTTTCTGTTGTTTTTACTACTGTCAGAACTCCTCCAGGTAAATTATTAAATGTACTATTATAACATTGCTATCTAACTTAATTTGGTTATTCTCTATGAAAGCTGACGCAACAAATTATGTTACGATAATTAATGACCATTTGTCATTAGGTATGGAAGAAGATTAACAAAATTTACATATTAAATAACATCCATGCATCAGAGAAATACATATTTCAGTCATTATCTAAACGTATTTCTGGAAATTTTAATTTAAGGTTAATACCGGTACTTATTTTTGCCGGGTACAAATATTCTGCATTGTTGAACGGTGACGGTGCATGGATGTAATTTAATTATAACCTTTTGAGCCAATCATATTTCGGCGTTGACGTGTGTGCCGCATAGTTTCCCTTTTTTGAAAATAGAGTCGCATGTACACGATGTATGTGCACTGAAGATTCTTGTATGCAACAGGATTCCTAAAGTTTAATCTTGAGTTGTTTGTAATTCAAGAAGGAATCATTCTTTGTGTTTTTGTTCTTGCAGACGAAATATATAATTTAATTACAAAGACAAACATTTTTTTTCTGTATCAATTCAAACTATTTTCCTCTGGATTTAGTATACACACTATGGGAAGTATTTGCTTTGTTATTATTTGAATACTGATAGTTTCCAGGACTTGAAAATGGACAGTAATAGTCAAATAATAAAAATCTATATGAAGGACAGAGGAAACATGCTTTCAGTGTCGGAGTTTTAAAAAATGAAGGTGATATATTAGTGACAAAAGATACATGAAAGCAATGTTACTTTTTTAAGGCAAACAAATCCAGGAAGAAAGTTCATCCAATCCCAGAGCAGAAGGAATACATACTCTCTCTCTCTCTCTCTCTCTCTCTCTCTCTTATCCTTTCGGAACTTTATTTTTGATTTTGGAGAATAGAACAAATTAGTGATGTATAATTTTTCGTTCTTTATGGAATAGGGCCATTAATATGTAAAAATTATCTTGACACACCATTCAGAAGGACGCAAGGTGTCTATCAACTTCTCACGAATGAACGAAGCAAGTAATGTCGAAACTTGCTTGAGTCGATGTTTTCTCTGTTTACAAAGGCCTCAAGACAACTGTTGCTGTCAAAAAAGGGTTCTTAAATGCGCTAATACCACAATTATATTCCTTTAATCAACTAACGGCGAAACATTTACGAGAATTAAATTTTATATGGTACTTTAAATTCACAAACTTTAACCAATAACTGTCCAATATACCAAAAGGATCTAGTAGTTTTAAAACAATCTTCTTAACCTTTTAAGTTTGTCAACACCGTGGAGATTCCTAAAAGTGAAACCATCCAGGCATGGGTTACAATCTTCTAGCTATGTTGCAGCAAAACCATGGAATTATCTCCCCAATAATACAAGAACACCTTCAGATTTTAACAATTTTAAATCCATCTTAAAGACTTGCTCTGAAAATATTTATTGTATAAATGATTTAAATATAAATACAAATAAATTAGTTGCTGCTTCTACCTTAATCAGTTACATCTTGGCGTACCATTTCCTAGTTTTGGGGATGTGCTTGCAGCATTCGGTTGCCCTGTATGTTGAATTATGTGGCTTACACGTGGCTTAGGATGGATTTTTCTCCCTAATGATGATACACCTAACAGTGATACGCTTCTGATGCATTATCACCTGTCAGATATGTGTGTTTTTGTATGTTTTGCGATTGGTTGTCTTTATCCTATTATATTTAAGATTTGGTATGAATGCAATGATGTATTGGCCGGCCATTATTTTGACCAGTGTATTGCAACACTGCATGTAAGTGTTAAGTATACTCTACTGATGTAAATTGACTTCTGTGCTTTTAATGTTTAAACAGAACTTATAAATTGGTCAGGGACAAATCGTATGTATGTACTGGCCAGTCACTATGCATGCATAAATTGAAGACGCATGTAATTGAGGAGAGTAGATAATTTTAATGCAAATTGATTTTACGGCATTGATTATAAAATTATAAATTATAAATAGGGAGGGGTGTGCAGGTTAGGCAAAGAAGCATAATTTTTATAACTATAAAAATGTACAGTTCTAAATACAAGAAACAACATATATCTACAAAGCAAACTCGACATATTGCCAATAGAAAACTTAGCCTTCTGCCTGTTTTGAACTACAAGTGGAACCTACAAGCAAGAGTTAAATAATGGGACAAAAATCAAATTCAAAGCCGGTCTTAAAATGGATAGAGCACATGTTGATATTTGTGTTACTGTCAGATTAACATGGTTTCAAACAAAACTTAAAGTTGACGATCGTGTCTACCATTCACAGAACTAAACGTTTGTTTTGACCTTCCTCGAGACTGGAAGAAAGAAGAGGATCTGCGCCATTTATATTCCGTACTATAGATATTATATCCCGATATAGTTACGCCTGGAAGTAGTAAAGAAAATGTCTTGAGAATATTCTAGTGGGTTAACGATCAAGAATTCATAATAATAATAATGATAATAAATAATAATAATTAATAATAATAAATCATATAAGGAGGCATTGAATATTTACTTGCGTAAAGTTTGCCAAGTTTCCCATGCTATTTCAATTGCGGTACCCATTATTGTTCGTTACGTGTACATTATGCAGCAGTATGTGTATGAATCTGGTTTTTTTCGAGGCTGTCCTGGCACTATCGACTGGATATTTAAATTGTTATGTCTACGATATGCACCAATATGGACTTGAAATATGCCCTTCAGAAGTTAGGAAGATTTCGATGTTGTGCCAATGCTATTAGATGATATAGTATAGTTTTGTGGCATCGGGATGGAAAGCAATCACGAAGGGACGAGCTTGTTTTCTTTTTCTTCTTGGTTTTATATTTCAAGATGGCTCATGTATCAATGGGTCTAGTTTTGTCAATATCCTCATCAATATAGTTCTTTCTGTATTCTCTCCGTCAGGGACGTCTTTGAGCCTCTTTTCAAATGTAGCCTAATTAAAACATATGCGTTTGACCTAAATGCACATGCCGTTAAGAAGAGAACATGTTTTTCATTCCATGTTTGTGTGTCAGCTGGTCGGGAGCAGATACTGGTGAGATACAGCTGGTTTGCATAAGAGGCCACCCGTTTAGCACGTACGCAAAAATCTGGCAAAGCTTAACCCTCCCCATCCCTGTACACATGCGTACTTTTTTACACCCCCACACGCCTATGTACGCTTGACCCCCCCCCCCCCACAATTCTATATTTAATCAACACAGAAATGATCAAGGATTAATATTATTAACGTGTTTAATAAAACAGATAGTCCACTGACGTTGAACGTCTGGCTGCATCAAAGAAATAAGCTGCGTAACTTTAAAACGTTTGTCTAGTGTCCGCTAAAATTCAAACGCCGACTGAACCCAGTGGAACATGTTACGCATTAGACAAATTATTATCGAGGTTTCACACACCTACCCACCCGTTTCCTATGCGTACGTACATTATCAGTAGACCCCCCACCCCCATACGCAAGCGTATGCATTTGGGTTACCCCTCCCCCTCCATGCGTAAGTACTAAATGGACAGCCCCTAACAGGTAAATTTGTATGTTACCCTCTGGGGTAGAATGGGTATTCAAACATACGTCATACCTGTTTGATATCTATCATGTCTCTGACGTGAAGTTAATCGGTAGATTAAAAAATAAAATTGTCGCTGGTTTCGAACCATTTTGATTCCGGATAACAATAAATCCGCAACAACTTAGAATTCTTTGGAGCTCCTTCTTGAGGAGCTATTTCTCAAGTCCTCCCAAGAAACACTGGTGTACAAAAGTGACCTTTCAGTGCCTACTGCAGTAAAGTAACCATTAATTTGTATAAAGTGATGAATGTTGATCACAAAATTGTTAACGCACGAAAATGGGTCAAGTCCGACCAAATAGTCCATGTGAGCGGTAGGATACGATCATCCATTATATGCTTCCTTGAGGGTGACACTTATAAAAGCGATTTATTTTCTGATACAAATTACGTTGCAAATTGTGATCTATTTTCGGCTGTTTGTTCAAACATCTGCAACCATTAATATGAATATATATCTATATATATATGTATGTGTGTGTATGTATGCATATATGTATGCGTGCGTGCGTGCGTGCGTGTGTGTGTGTGTGTGTATTTGTTTTACTTCATTACTTGCAGTTGTAAAGTAACATTGTATGTTTAAAGATAACATAACCTTGTCCAATATTATGTTCATTTCTGCTTGACCTCAATTGACTCTTTTTTTATTTTATTCTGTAAACATCTATTACATAGCTAAAATATATCAAGATCATTATTAAAAGAAGTAGATTAGTTTTTTTGGTCAAGGTCTAGGTTATGGAATTACCTTAGTGTATTTGACATAGTCCAGGTTATAAATTGTTAATGTTAGTAAACAGCCTCTATTGCGCAATTCTGGGTTTTCCGCAATTGCGCAGTTGCGCGGTTTTATACCAATCTCTACAGAGCTATTTCTCAGTCTGGCTTTTTCTTTACACTGGAAAGTGTCTCTTATAACAGCTTAAGTTAATTTTTATTCAGATTATTTCGATTCTAAAAGATTAATTCTTTTCCTGGAAATATTAGAGTGCTCATTCAAAATTCCCTGACAAAGAGATTTATTGAAATTTTATTCGGAAACCAAACATCGGATTATTAGTCTGTGGATCACAAAGCAAATCAGCTTTATACTGACTATAGAATACGTCATCGCCTTCCATCATGGATTCTTCGTCGGGACTCGAACTTGAATTCAATAGAACATTTCATTATTAAGACTTCTAAATTTAATCCGTGGATTATTCTTGGATTATTTCTGGATTTGATTTGTTAAAACCTTAAGTTTTTTGTGGTCTTTTTACAGAGTTGTTCCAGGAAATAAATTATTTGTTAATTTTTTTTAAAGTGTGTTGTTTTCGCTTGTTCTTTTGTTACTGTTTATTCAATGTATATCTAATTAATTATTGAGAATTATAAATATACACCATGTAGAATGGAATGTGCTATCCGTGGATTCATGTAGAAGAATGCTTGAGAACAGTAGGAAGAATTAATATTTCAATACAAATAATACTATCATACAGGTTAGAGAATTTTTAATTCGTACTCTACGAAAATTCGAACCCAGGTTTATAATTTATAATTCTCTATGATTAATTATATATACCTTGATTTATTTCATAGGAATCTGGAATGACTGTGTAGCCACATGATAATTAATTACTAGGTCGTCATGCGAATGTGTCTGCTACACACGAGTGCATATAACACCGACTGAGTAACATCATTTTTGGGTGATGTGTGCTTAGTCGTGAGGGAATATGGGCTCGTGTGTGCAGGCAAGGCGATGGGTGCCGTTTACTCGCGGACCTGGTTTCGAATCTCCGTAGGGTATGAATTGAAAATTCTCTAACCTGTGTAACATGATAACCGGGTGGGATTTCGGATTTACAACAGAACACTTGTGATGGTGATACAAATACAATGTTTAATGACGAATGACTTGAATGAGAAAAGAATTATGATTGGTACGTGCGTAAAAAATCAAATATTGGATCAATTAGCAAAATCAACATGAAATAAATAATGCAAATACAAATAAATGACGTTACACAGTACAAGGACAAAGTGTGTATGATTCACAGTGATTTCACAACGAAAGAATGATGTGTTTTACTCAGTAAAACTGTGATACTTTACTCATATAGTAAAAATGTATTCACTCAAATAGAGAAAATGATGAAACCAAGGGACAGATGTACACAATTTATTTACAGTCCCCAACAACACACTGTGTATTAGAAACCCCAAATATTAGCACACGGCTAAAATATTACATGTCACCAGCACAATTGGCTACCATTCACACTGGTCAATCCAACAGTATTCCAGGCTGGTCAATCAAGGAATCAGCGCCCACCAATCTCGGTAAGCAAGGCCCGATCACATGCGACTTGAACACCAACATTGTTTATTCAGCTCTACGGCTGCTATGGTTCAGCTAAACAGCTGGTATGGTCAACTTCTCTGGTTAGTTCTGCAGCTGGTACCACGACGACTCCGACCAATCCAATAACCATGATCACTCTGGTCACTCCGATTTGCTATACACTCTGGTCAGCTGAAAATACATCTAACACTGTGTACTATGCATGATGGGCATATACGATAAAACATAACGGCGTTATATACGTTACATTATGGGAACAATAATTACAAAACACAACACAAGTTCAGAAGTCAACCTAACTGTGCCCGACAAGAAGCCAACGGTACTAAACGTTTCTTAAAAATGCAACTTTATATATTGCTAATATAAATCTCTAGCTAAGTCAAAAATAAGAAATTAATAACTCAAATACCATCTACAGCTGAAGATGTGCAAGTCTTTAAAGTAGACCGCTCACTGACAAGATGTTCCGTAACGTAAAGATTTTGACATACTTTGAGATATTTATATACAGATGATGCCGCAATACATTATCTGCACCTGGAAGTATTCGGTTCTTCCCATATAATGCACTTCGCACGTGCGGCATAGGATAAACCGAGCACCTTATTGCGAAATCTTTGTAGAATATACATAAATCACCCTCTGGTATCGTTGTACACAAAAAACAAAACCCGTGTGCATGTGTTTAATAAATAAAAGAATTTATACAATTACGTGACGACCTTTATGATAGTATTATTTGTGTTATTAATTCTGCCTACTATTATCAAGCATTCTTTATAGGAATAAAGGCACAGCACTTTCCATTCTGTCTAGTGTATATTTTTAATTCTCTGCAAATAATTCTATATACGATGATTTCTTTCATAGGAATCCGGAATGACTGGGTAGATACATGATAATTAATTACTAGGTCGTCATGGGAGTATGTTTGCTACACACGAGTGCATATAACACCGACTGAGTAACATCATTTTTCAGTGATTTGTGCTTAGTCGTGAGGGAATATGGGCTCGTGTCTGCAGGCAAGGCGATGTGTTCGTTTATATTGTAACATCAACAACACTAACAGGAACTAAAACAATATCATTTAATATAGATTCTGTTTCTCTGACGATCCTGGTATATTAACGTCGATATTTTGTTGTCGTATATCTGGTTACGGGTAGCTTTAAAACAATTTCTTTATGCAAAAGAAATAATTATAAGTGTATCACGAACTATCTTTCTACTTGACATTATCAAATCATTTAGTCTTCATAAATTCCTAAAACTGTTAATAGGAGTTTCTGAAATTATTTCACGCATTAGTTCAAATTGAATTTTATTTGGTTGTAGTCTGATTAGTTTCTTAAACTATCTTATTTCTGGATCAAGCCTTCTATGACCACCAGTTATTTCTTTATAATAATCCACAAGTTTATTTTCTCCAACCATTTATGTGGAGACAATCCAACAAAAGGCGGTAGTTGACCATGATCGCCACACATTATTACAGAAGTATTTTTTGTCCATAACTAATCAAGAAATATTTTTAACGTTTCCAATGAAACGGTGCATATTTCATACCAAACAACAATATTTAGAATATATTTATCTCCCATTCAATAGGGGTCAATTTAACTCCCTTCCATCGAAAGGACTTGTGATAAGTGCATGATTTAATATTTCTTTCTCTCATTTCTCTTGCGGGTCTATGTGTAGGTGTTAATACAACAATTTCTGAACAACTGTTCAAGAATAATTTAATCACACCATCGATCTCTCTCAAGCGTGATTGAGAAAATTAGATCAGAATTGACTCAGTATAGGAAACGAAAAATATTTTAACACGCGCGTGTGGCAGTTGAAAATGTTTATGTCAGATAATAATGACAAAAGTGAAAGTAAACATTTTACTGGAGAAAATGAAAATTATGGCATTTGGGATCGTGCTTATTTATCGTCTGACTTTATTCTGAATGAGGAATTAAAAAAATAATTTGTGCAAAACTTTTTCGATAATTTGAATATATCCATGAAATAGTTCAGATTTTTTAAATATAGATTCAAATTCAAAATTGTATTTCGTAAATCAAGTACCTGTCCGGATCGGTCAGTAGTTTGAGATGTATCCTTGATATTAGCGGATTATGACATCGCAAATAGACCGCATTAATCGGTTCTTGTGCGATCAAATATCCAGGAGCTACTTGAGGTGTAAATGTGTATAAAATATATCCTTGCTGAGCCTGACTAGATTTTGAAAGATTTATTTGATAGTTACCATCTATTACATCACACAGAATACTGACTGCGAGTGTTGATGTGATATTTACAATTCCCGGTGAAATCTTTCTGCCGCCACCACATCGATCATTGTTATATTTGCCAATATTTGATGACGGGGTTATTTTCATCAACAATTTGTGGATAATGTTCATTGATAATATACTTATTTTTAGTTTGTCACTATCAAAATCCTGGTAATGTAAAATTTAGTAAATCTGCTTCATCTATTTTATAACGATTAGTAAATAGTTGCTTTTTAGATTGTCGTTAAGGTTCTATAAAATACAATTTTTTAAATAATTGTACTAATGTCATGGACATAATTTTATAATCGTCTTTAATTTTATTGGCCAGTGATCTAAATTCATCTTCACTAGTAATAGTTAGATTGGTTTCTGGATCAGAATCATGTACAATTGGAGGGAAATAATACAGATCAGGATTACATGGATATCTTTTTCGCTATTCTGGTGTTGTTATAAATATTTTTTATCTGTGAGAAATTCATTTAATTTTAGTTATTGTGGTCGTTGATATTCAGATGTTATCTCAGGCCAACCTAACACTTTTGATCGATGATTGATAAATATCTACAACATAATCTTGCGAATATATTTCCATCGTTGATTGTCATTAACGAGTTCATCATCGGGATGTTGCTATCATCGAAATGTTTCTTCTTTGCAGCTTCATGGCCTGATTTTGGTTCTCCGAGATAAATAATTGTATTTATTAGTCATATTGAGAGAACCAGTCCTTGAATCACCTGTGGTTAACACACGATCATAGATCTCAGTTCTGTTCATGTTGTTGTTGCTGTCTACATATCTTTTTGTTACCAGATCATCGTCTGATTCTGGTTCTCTCACATTAATAATTGTATGTTTACTCATATTGAGATCGCCGTACATAATATATCCAATTCTTCTGATACGTCCAGCAATTTCGCCCATGATAGATAGAACTGATTCATCTGATTTTTTAATTTTACCGTTTTTAGTGAACAACACTAAGTTATCATCTCTTGCATCAGGAACCCGCATAATACCATTTGTCAACGGGATATTACTCGCCTTTAATCGTCATTGTTTATCTTGAAAAAAAAAAACAACGACTTCATTTTGGTCTACATTTGCAAGACTCAAAAGACTATCGAGTTCATCCTTGGCCACGTAAGGGTTGCATATTTAGATAAATCGTCTTGATTTTCGCCACGAGTCTTACTCGGAGAAGACCTTCCTTAAATATCTACCGTTATACTGTAAGATCTGTTTAAAATGAATAGCGGCAAATTGTATACCAGTGCATCACTTTTTGAGGTGGTAAGATTGATGAAGATATAACGTCGAGTACAGCAATTGGTTCAAGCCCGCACATTGTCGGGTCTGTTTTTGTCTGTTTTAGTAATGTTGAACACCTGACTGGAGTTTTTATTGTGTTTACATAATTTAAAAATTCCTTTGGTGGGGCCAGTCCATACGAATCAAAATAATTAATTCCACGTGGATCAATTGCGTATGCCACCCAATGAGTACCAGGACCAGAATTATAATCGAGATTAATGATGCCTGTTTCAATATTGATTGGTTGTTTTTGTAATTGATCACGCACAAAAACACTCATGAAAATTTTGATATTTAATATTTTGGCAGCATCAAGTAAATCGAAATTTGACATTGGAAAGATTAACGAAGTGTTCCTGGAAGTCTCATACCTTTTCCGTATCGATAATGGGTTCCTGGTAATCTTAGACCTCTTCCCCTTTTTCAGATCCTTGTCCTGTTGCCTTCTTTAATGCCATCACATCAGTAGTTCAAACAGCAACAGGTGCAACTGCTTTTGCAGCAACTGGGACTGCAGCGGCTATTAACGCTAATATAGCTACAAGAAGTGAAAATATAAAGCCTGTTTTAATTGAGTGTTAAACCGCACCAACAGAAAGATTGAGTTTAACGCATGTTTTTGATTGATTGGCGCTATTGAAATACCTGAGTTGACATCCTTACAACGATATTTTATTTCGACCACCTGTCATCTGGTCTTTTTGTAAGTGATATTTTTATTCCGCAGTTCTTTGCTAAATTTGACTGAAGCTTTTTAATCTGACCAGGAATCAGAGTAACCCTAACATTCGTCCACCAACACCTTCAAGTAGCATTGCTTTGTCTGAAAGTATAACAGCGATTGCTCTGTAACCACCAGCAGGCAGTCGAGCTACACTGGCTCGAAAATGTACATAAACGACAGACTGCCTGAATAAATCTAAATGTTCCAACGAAAAGTAATAGATTTGATATAATGTTGTGAAATCCCGCTGAGATATCTGTAAACCATTGTCAACATTTTGATCACGTCCCATAAATGTCATCAACCGATGATAAGCACGTGCAACATGATTTTGATCAAATTTAACAAAACTTCTTCAGAAGATTATTGACGTCCGTTTATCCTCAAAACAACTTCAGAAACTCCTTTTTGTCAAATACCATTGGATTTCGTTCCTGTGAATCTATTCTAGCATTTTCCTGAAAAGCAATACATATTTGTCTTGGAAAACCGCTTGCTGTGTTGCTATTTACCATGTAAGTAAACAAGCCGCATTACTTTGTTTGATAGCATCAAGAAGAGGAAGATATTTTTTAATTGCTTCTAATCTTTCTCGAGCTAATCTACTGTTGTAAGATTCAATTATTGATATAATAATGATTTAATTACTCACACGTTTATAGCAGCAGAGAGGGTGCGACCACAAATAAGTCTCACGGTGTGTAAACAAAACTAACATACAAATTTAAAAAAAAAACACAAACGACAAAGATAAAGTAACAAAAAACTAAACCAATTAGAGAAACTCTCGGTTTTAGTTAGAGGCTATGGTTCGACGTTATTGATCTTATTTTTTTTTCGTTTTCGTGGAAAGCTTTATTTTCCAAAATTGGACCTTTCATCAAGTGGTCTGTTCACCCTCTCTGCTGCTGCTTTCTTTTTCAGACCATGAAGCAAAAAGGGTTCTAGCAATAGAGATAAAACAACAATACAGAAAGATTAAAAATCCAGGACAGGTTTATTAAATCCTTTCTCCTCTGTAAAACAAAACTGCACACTTTTTACCAGTTTAAAGATTAAAATTGTATGTATAGAAATATATCAGTAGATAGAATCATAGTGCATATATATCTCGATGATCTAAAATCAGTTCATAATTTATGAAAACTAAGCATGATTGGTAAAACATAATGTGGGCAAATTATATTGTTTGACATAAGACGTTTTGAATTTCGGAATTCCAATTTGGGTTACGAATTTCGTGTGTAGCGAATTCGTCTGCTTATAAGAACTTGTAGTTTAAAGTTAAATTCCAAATTTTTCTTCAATATTTCATACGTTAAATTTTCCTTTTTCGAAAATTACCTCTCTTATTTTTCTGACTTAATCAATCTTTATTCTAGACCTTAATCTTCACCAGTCCTTTCCTCTATTCTTTTCCGTCTGCCCCCTTATCTTCCTACCTCTCTCTGTCTCCCGACTTGGAACAACGACGCTCTTTACATACAAGATTGGCACGTGTAAGCATTCTGGTAAACAAAGAATGGGTTGGTGGGTATTGCAATCGATCGGCCAATCCAAATCGACCATGCTGACGGGACATGACTTCACGACAGTAATACACACAACTCCGTGTATTAATTCTTCTAATTTAACATAATATTAGACAATATCATCTCTCGTGACAAACCTACCCGAATATATTATTCTCAGCTTCGAATGTTTGTGCAGGTAATTTAACTTTAAAATCTTGTATTGTTGTACAAAATATGCGAACGGGTAACGAGCATTTCGACGTACAAGGGGATATCTCAAAATGGCTACGCTCGACTACAACAACGTGTTGTGACTAAAATCAGCTGATCGGAAGATACATGAAGTAGCGGCATAGCAATATACATAACGCAATCATTTATCACTCTATTAACAGTTTCCACTCATGTATAGTTTCAATAATCACTGTACTTTTCTACTTTAAATTTAAAAGCATGAACTGGGATTAAATGATCCGACTCTTTTAAATATACATAAATATATTAATTTGCATACAGAACGACCACACTTATCCATTGTAAAATACTATTTAAAACATAGTTATGCGACAATCCGAAATTCATGAGATATTGCCTCTATATGTAAGATGCTTAAGAAGCAGAGAATGTTTGAAATAATTATAATGCTTTTGAGAAATACATTCTTAGGCGAAATTGTACGCAATGTTTTCATCTGAAAACATAAATGTATTTGACACTCTGAATTGTTCAATAGTAAAAGAACCATTTCTGATTGTCGTTATTTTAAAAATATTGCCAATTTGAAATTCCATTTTCTTCCCAAAGTTGATAATTCATTGTTTCCATTCAGTTTTTCATATCTACCGTTACATCCATTTTTTTCCTGTAACGGTACACACTATAATATTTATATAAGTTTCTTTGAGATCTTAACTATAATTGATGCTAAATTATTTGTACATTATTTTTTTAGGTTTACTTAGAAAACCACCGAAATTATTGATAATATAAATCTATCTTTGAAACTATCAACAGTTACCGAGGAGCTATCCCTATTAAAAAAATTCAGTCACAAATCTAAAGACTTTCTGAAACTACGCTTTGTAATACAATCTTCCATATATTGTATATAACATTAAGCTCTATATTAATTTTTCTAAAAAATGTGACCATACTGTATGATCTAGTTTGTCCTAAATATGTTTCAAAGACGTCTATCTTAATTATGTAACAAAATATGTTCCAAATAAAAAGAAATAATCAATATTTAATCCTGAAAATTGAAAGAACTGTTCGATTCATCAGACACAATATTTCAAAACCATATAATTGTTCAAAGAATTCACGTGCTGAAATATATTACTCACATATAATTCCCTTCATGAGAGTCAATGAAGGCAGTATTTGTTTTGCTTACGTTCGTTGACCCATGCAAATGTGTGTATAAAGTTCACTAAGAACCTGTTTATATGGATTTAGTAATGACAGGGAAAGCTGATTAATTCTGGAGACAGAAAAACATTTCATCAGTTATTATTTGATATGGAGTTAAAAACCTTTCATTGCACGGAATTAGCAGGGTCTTAAGAGTTGTTGTTGATCCCATGTTAGTTGAGAACTTTATAACCAAGACAACACACTCAGTGCAGCTCCAATTAAATTTATATTCTGGACGGTATTTCTTATTGCAAATTGTTTTACTGTCCGATCCAAACCAGCTTTGTGTTTTCGATATTTATATTTAGACTACAAAATCGGAATATTAGTATAAGAGAAATAAAGTTGATATTAGAAACTTCTCTGAACCATCAAGAGCAAATGATGCATTGTCAGCATACTGAGAAATAACATAAGGTTATGCTACGTATGTTAATTTCCATAATATTGTGGTTTTCTTATTATAAGGCCTAACGTCTCTGAACAAATGATTGTTACGTGTTTTAGGCTCTTACAAAACATAACCATTAAAACTGAAGACAACAAGCTTTATAAAATTTAACAGATAATTTTTTCCTTTGAAGAACAAGTTAAAAATGAGAAAAAGAACTTTCGGTTTTACGAATCAAATCCAAAAATAATCCAAGAATTAAAAAATAGAAATCCTAGAAACAAAAAGTCTTACTGAAACTGAGTTCGAATCCCGATGAAATACAAAATAGAAGGCAATGACGTATGTTGTGGTCAGCGTCGTACTAATGTGTCAACAGTTCTTTGTTGAATCACAAAAAATAAATTCCAATTTGACTTCTGTATAAGTTTCGACAAATGTCCTTGTCCAAGAATTTAGAGCACTAGTGTTTCTAGGGAAAATAACCACTTTCCTTTAAAATAGAATAAAATAATTAGCCCAAAAAGGCTGGTCACAACATAAAACACATGGACGTCTCCAGTGCTAAGGCAAGTATGACAATTATTTATCAAAATATCAACAATAAATCTAGCTACAGCGCAAAACAGATGCCCGGACGTGGGTCAATCCTCTGGAAAAACCTAATTGATACATTTATTTAACATGTAGTCCAAGTATGGCATTGATTCTACTTTATGAATCTTGCTCTGATAAAGAATAAAACATGCCAAAAAAAAAATGTTGTTTACTACAAACTATCACTGGTTCTGAATCAAGGTAGGTAACTAGATCTGCATTAGATACAATGTTTCTATAAATTTGTTTACGTCAAAAAATAATTAAAATACAAGTAATGGAATTAAAAAAATGAAACTTATAAACAAACAATTAAATTGAATCAAATATAAATTGATTCAAATATGCATAACATGATATAATGGTGATTAAGTAGTATTTCAAAATCGTAACGGGTATGTTTTTGGTTATTCCGAACCATTATTTATTGTTATCGTTCCTACTTTTTACCTCCGAAGAAATAAATCCTTTCCCACAAACTCAGTTCAGATCAGAAAGCTGATAACCGGAGCGTGAAACATTTCACATTGGTTCATATTTTTAATAGTGAGTTTCCAGAAGAAATCATAGTGTATCAACAAATAATATACAAAGACTGGTGTGTTTTAAAGCACATTTTTGTCATTATTATTATTATTATTATTATTGTTATTGTTATTCATACAGAGGGAAAGAAGCGAGTTAGATCTGGAGGAAGAGACAAAAAGGAAGGAACTATAAGAAAATATAAATTTAGAAGCAATATGTAGAACACAAATAGTGAGACACATTAAGAAACAGAAGCTGCATCAATGTAATACCATCTTTGGTACATCTATAACAATGGTGGAAGACGTAAACATCAAATAAGTCAACACTGATCAACTGGTTGATTGAGAGTTTACAACGCACCAGCACTGCAATATTATATAGTACTGCAACAAAGGTTATTTGACAAATGATTTATTTATGAAAGGTGGATCACTGTCAACATGTGATACAAATATAAAAACAAAACAATCAGATGACCAGGATAACTTTTCAGTGTCGGTCCATTTCGTTCGTACGATATCGACATATGGCACAGGTAGCTTGCCAAGACCGTACTTTGAACAAGAACGCTCTTTTAGGTGAAAATTGTATTGCTCGTTCGAAGTTACATTTATTGATCAGTGAGAGCGCGTTGCTGGTATTGGCTATTTAGTATACGAATGTATGCCTCTGTTTGAAAGAAAAACTTGTTTGTGAACATTGTTAATTACGGAGGCTGATACAGTTCATACGCTGTTGACAACGGACGCATCGATGATTATTCCCAACTATTTTCTTAGGCCCAAAAAGAATCATTTTGATTAGATCGTTTTTTTTTAAATTGCATCCAATCAGATAGAAGAGTAGTAGTTAATTGTTGTGGATAGCCACACATGCCAAGTGTATTGTGAAACGATTGACGACCAAAGGTCACTGTCCGTGTGAATCAAATGGATGATGCTGGCAATCCTAAACATCCACTGAGCAGAATGCCAGTGATGGGCAACGATAACCACAAAGCTGATAATTGATCCAACAACGGCCCGGTGTGGCCATCTTAGCTGGATGGCAAAACTTCAGGACGCATCAGTCACCAGTTGAAAGTGCATCAACAAATCGTTGAAAGGCATTAGTTAGTAAATATGTTCGGTTTAATTGTGTAGAAAATAGCAAGGGTATTAAATCTTTGCATATAAGATGTGCTGCAGATTTAAACTAACAGTCTTATCATAATTCTTTTTTCATCCACAATATACGTGAAATCTGTCAGAACATAATCGTAACTGCAGCTTTAAAAGCAACATATACTGGACATCATTCAGAGCTGGAGCACGCCTGAACCATCTTCTCTGATGTCTGGTATGCCTGAATAATAATAATAATAATAATAATAATAATTATGTGTATATATATATATATATATATATATATATATATATATATATATATATATATATATCGCATGTATGTTGCATCAGTGATAGTCAACGAAATGTATACATTTTTCATTAAAAGGAAACGAGGCTGTCCGAGTTTCCTTTTGATTAAAAATTTATATGAGTGGCGTATCATTCATACAGCATATATACTATACATCTATTTTATTTATATCACTTGAAAATACATAGAGCGTACATGCTATACATGTATTTTATTTATATCACTTGAAAATACATACACTAATGATTAATGAGTGGAAATTCATCATCGATCTATAGGAATAGACCCAACATCACACAGTTGAATGTTTATGTATGCGTATTATTGCGTCATGGGCGGATCCCAATTTGATATACCAATAGTACTGGTATATCAATAGCTTTATACCAACACTTTAAAATCGATATTAGTTTTAATGTATGTAGAATAAATATATGGGTGGATCATAATTTGATATACCTATATTATTGATATATTAAAATTGCTTTATACCAACACTTTAAAAGTAATTTTATTTTTAATGTATATGGTATAATTATTTATACCACATACATTAAAAATAACATGGCTTTTAAAGTGATGGTATAAAGCAATTTGATGTACCAATACTACTGGTATATGAAATTGGATCAGCCATTGGCACAATAATATGCACACATAAACATTCTTGGAAATAAGTAGCATGCCTGGCATGGTTATAATTAGTATGCATATCATGGTTATAAGTAGTATGCATGGTATGTTATGAGTATCATGCATGGCATGTTATAAGTAGTATGCATAGCATGGTTATATGTAGTATGCATGTCATGTTATAAGTAGTATGCATAGTATGGTTATGAATAGTATCCATGGCATGTTATAAGTAGCATGCATAGTATGGTTATAAGTAGTATTTATGGCATTGATATAAATAGTATGCATATTATGGTTGTAAGTAGTATGCATGGTATGTTATGAGTAGTATGCATGGCATGTTATAAGTAAAATGCATAGCATGGTTATAAGTAGTATGCATGGAACAGTTATAAGTTGTATGCATTGCATGGTTATATGAAGTCTGCATGACATGGTTGTACGTAGAATGCATAGCATGGTTATAAGTAGTATGCATGGCATGGTTATAGCTAGTCTGCATGGCATAGCTATAAGAAGAATGGATGAAAAGGTTTTAAGTACTATGGTTGGCATGTTGTTAAGTATTATGCATGGTTATAAGTAGTTTGGATGGCTTGGTTATAAGTATAATGTATGGCATGGTTATAAATAGACTGCATGGCATGGATATAAATAGTATGCATGCCATGTTATAAGTAGTAAGCATATCATGTTATGAGTAGTATGCATGGCATGTTATAAGTAGTATGCATGGCATGGATATAAGTAGTATGCATAGCATGTTATAAGTAGTAAGCATATCATGTTATGAGTAGTATGCATGGCATGTTATAAGTAGTCTGCATGTCATGGATATATGTAGTATGCATAGCATGGTTATAAGTGGTATGCATGGCATTGCTGTAAGTCGTCTGCATGGCATGGTTATAAGTGGTATGCATAGCATGGTTATAAGTTGTATGCATGACATTGCTATAAGTAGTCTGCATGGCATGGTTATGAGTGGTATGCATATCATGTTATGAGTAGTATGCATGACATGTTAAAAGTAGTATGCATTGCATTATAATATGTAGTCTGCATGGCATGGCATGCTTGCATGTAGAATGCATTGCATGGTTATATGTAGTCTACATGGCATGGTTGGATGTAGTATGCATGGCTTAGTTATGAACAGTATGCATGGCATGGTTATAAATAGTATGCATGGCATAGAGATAAGTAGAATGGATGAAAAGGTATAAGTACTATGGTTGGCATCTTGTTAAGTATAATGCATGGTGAAAAGTGGTCTGGATGGCATGGTTATTAGTATAATGTATGGCATTTTTATAATTAGACTGCATGGCATGGATATAATTAGACAGCATGGCATGTTATAAGTAGTGTGCATATCATGGTTATAAGTAGTATACATAGTATGGCTATATGTATTATGCATGGCGTGGAAATGAGTAGTATGCGTAGTATGGCTGGAAGTAGTATGCATGGTATGTATATAAGTAGTATGCATGGCATGTTATAAGTTGTATGCATATCATGTTATGAGTAGTATGCATGGCATATTATAAGTAGTATGCATGGCATGAATATAAGTAGTATGAATAGTATGGTTATAAGTAGTATGCATGGCATGTTATAAGTAGTATGCATATCATGATTATAAGTAGTATGCATGGCATTGCAATAAGTAGTCTGCATGACATAGTTGCATGTAGTATGCATGGCACAGTTATAAGTTGTATGCATTGCATGGTTATATGAAGTCTGCATGACATGGTTGCACATAGAATGCATAGCATAGTTATAAGTAGTATGCATGGCATGGTTATAGCTAGTCTGCATGGCATAGCTATAAGTAGAATGGATGAAAAGATTTTAAGTTCTATGGTTGGAATGTTGTTAAGTATTATGCATGGTTTAAAGTAGTTTGGATGGCATGATTATAAGTGTAATGTATGTCATGGTTATTAGTAGACTGCATGGCATGGATATAATTAGATTGCATGGCATGTTATAAGTAGTGTGCATATCATGGTTATAAGTAGTATACATAGTATTATGCATGGCGTGGATATAAGTAGTATGCATAGCATGGTTATAAATATTATGCATGACATGTTATAAGTAGTATGCATATCATGTTATGAGGAGTATCCATGTCATGTTATAAGTAGCATGCATAGCATGGTTATACGTATTATGCATGACGTGAATATAAGTAGCATGCGTAGCATGGTTATAAGTAGTATGCATGGCATGTATATGAGTAGTATGCATGACATGATATAAGTAGTATGCATGGCATGGATATAAGAGTATGAATAGTATTGTTATAAGAAATAGGCATGACATGTTATAAGTAGTTGTTGTTGTTGTTGTAGGGTTTAACACCATTTTTCAGCACACGATAGACTATACATGGTGGCCAGTATTAATGGTGAATGAAGAACCCGGACCCACGCAGACAGAGTTGAGATGGCAGTGATCCGTAACAGAGAGCGCTTTAGACCACTCAGCCACTCGGGGCCCCGTTATAAGTAGTATGCATGGCATGGTTATAAGTAGTATGCATAACATGGATATAAGTAGTATGCATATCATGGTTATAAGAAGTATGCATGTCACGTTATAAGTAGTTTGCATAGTATGTTTATAAGTCTTATGCATGGCATGTTATAAGTAGTGTGCATAGTATGGTTATAATTAGTATGCATAGTATGGTTATAAGTGGTATGCATAATATGGTTATAAGCAGTATGCATAGCATGGTTATAAGTTGTATGCATAGCATGGATATAAGAAGTATACATATTATGGTTATAATTACTATGCATGGCATGTTATGGGTAGTATGAATAGCATGGTTATAAGTAGCATGCATGTCATGTTATAAGTAGTATGCATAGTATGGTTATAAGTAGTATGTATGGCATGTTATAAGTAGTATGCATGTCATGTTATAATTAGTGTGCATAGGATGTCATGAGTAGTATGCATGGCATGTTATAAGTAGTATGCATAGCATGGTTAAGTATTATGCATGGCGAGGATGTACGTAGTATATGTAGCATGGTTAGAAGTAATATGCATACTATATATTCAAGTAGTATACATGGCATGGTATAAGTAGTAAGCATATCATGTTATGAGTAGTATGCATGGCACGTTATAAGTAGTATGCATGACATGGATATAAGTAGTATGACTAGTATGGTTATAAGTAGTATGCATGGTATGGTATAAGTAGCATGCATGGCATGTTATAAGTAGGATGCATAGCATGGTTAAAATTAGTATGCATGGCATTGCTATAAGTAGTCTGTATGGCATGGTTATAAGTGGTATGCATATCGTGTTATGAGTAGTATGTATGTCATGTTGTAAATAGTAGGCATTGCATGGTTATATGTAGTCTGCATGGCATGGTTGCACGTATTATGCATGGCATGGATATAAGTAGTATGCATGGCATGTTATAAACATTATGCATTGAATAGTTATAAGTCTTTTGCATTGCATGGTTGTAAGTACTATGGATGGAATGCTTATTAGTAGTATGTATGGCAAGGTTATAAGAACTATGGACGGCATGGTTATAAGTAGTATGCATGGAGTGGTTACATAGAGAAAAACGATATATAAGCTATTTAAATTTTTGATGCTGCCATGTGACCACTCTGAAAATATTACTTCATAATCAATATAAATAATAAATATGCCTGGCAAAATATAATCTTGCTTTGAACTTTTAAAAAATTTATCAAATATGACAGCGAAATATTAAGAATAATTGTGGATTTATTCAAGTTCAAATGCATACTTTATTTTCAGTATTTCATTACAGCCTGCGTAATCTGGTTTGTTGATTATACAACTGCAACTGAAATGTATTCCCAATCTTAGCTGCTCAGAACACCTGCAATTGAAACTTATTCCCAGTCTTAGCCACTCAGAACAACTGCAACTGAAACTGAATCCCAGTCTTAGGTGGTCAGAAAGACATCTCATAAGCAAATTGATATGTGACTGGTTGACGCAGAATCCTAAGCGCATCTCATGCTATACATTTTCATTATCACCATGCTTGTTCCCACAAGCTTGCTTACGTTACGTAGATTAATGTAATCATTAACATCAATCAGCAACCCACGGAACTTTCATTAGTCGTAATTGTATTTATTAGAGAAATGCCAAAACAGACAGATAATTAACAATAAGCAATTATCATGCCTTACCCAAACATAAAGCATTCCAACAAGAAGACTGGCTTTCGAGGCACTGTCCTTTGTGTATGGCTGCAATATATGTAGGGCGTCCTCATAAATCTCTACAGAAACTCGTGTCGGGTCAAATAGCGTTACTCGTCTTAACAGATCACCAGGTCTTCCTATGAGTTGCTTAATCCTCTCCCAGTTCTGAAAATAATACAAGTGAACCATCCTGACCATGCTGTCACGTAAAAAGCCATATTGAGATTTTGCGCCTATTTTGTAACAATCTGTCGAATAATGTATTGTCTTAATTTTGGCAGTGAACTGAAAGTCAAGTCTGGACAGAAATTGTGTATGTAACCAGTCATTATGCTTTTCTCAATATATATTGATAATGTTGTCTCCATTAAGCCTCCGTATATATTTTCTTAGTCTATTGAGTAGTTTATAAAATTTCACATTTTGTCCAAAAAAAATCTTGAATGGAATTTAAAAACTCCGCCCCTCCCCCCAGCTTAATCCTTTCATTGATAATAAACGTATGGTGAAAATTTTTCCAGTCTTTGTTGGAGACTGTGAGAAAGGATGAAATTCTGAAAAATGTCCTCCGTGCATTGATTCAATAATAATAATAATAATAATAATAATAATAATAAACTTTATGTTCTTTGTTTAGGTATCCAAAAACACGTTGAAAGGTAACGTTCCAGTAGCTGGTTTACAAAACGTTATTTGCGTTTTATATGAATGAACATAATTTTAATAAATTGAAAGCAATACGAATCCTAATGCACAATGTTAAATTGTAAATATAGATTCTGTTAAACTGAATAACCTGTAATTGTTCTCTATTCTCTCCAAGTAACAAATACGTTGCGATCATAACATCGTGGATGACACGAGGAGGTTCACTGATGTTCCCGAGTTCCGACATTGTGTCCACGTTTAAATCCTGAATACCTGGACATTCCTTCAGATAAACATGCATTTTTTCGGACCGTGATATCGCGATCTGAAGGGTCTTTCGAAATCTGCTGCTTTTAGCTTGCAAAATGGCTGTCTCTAACACGTCTGCCCGTCTCCTATTATGTGCATCTTTGAGGGCTGCAAACACAAGGTGAAATTTCATTGTTGTAATTAAATTTAAGAACCGAAATAAAATATTAAATGAAATTCTTAATTAAATGGGAGAATACCATCAAGTTCACCTAGCCATGGTGTCAACATAACTGATATTGATAGAAGCTGATCTTTGGGGGGTGGGGGGTGGGGGTGAATTTTGCTGATTGGCCGCAGTAACTGTGATTCAAAGGTGAAACGTGACACCTTATTGGTCCATGTTAAATGGATGTTAGGGGCTTCTTATGGACATTTAAGTCTCTGTACCGCAAACAACATACGGATATTAGGTTTTTACACATGGTTTAATAAGAATTAGTATGTACCATCTACATGCAGACAAGGCTCAAGTACAGCATAATCTACCAGGCCCACTCAGCAGCTTTTCTAATTCCTTGTAAACGGCTAATTATGGAAACTCTATGCTGATGTATCTCGATTTAAAACACTATATGACCTCACGCAGAGTTGTAAAGGAACAGTGAGTAACAACGAGAAAAAGCACACACACACACACAGATATATATATATATATATATATATATATATATATATATATATATATATATATATATATATATATATATACCTTATTTGCTTGCACTTCGTTCTAGTATGTTACGGGCATATTTTACAGTCATGGATACAACATTTTATTTATCATATCTTAGATATATTCACGAATATCACACCGAATTGGTCAAAGTGTTTTTTCCCAGATATAGCCTTACTGAAAGTGTTTTTGGTTGATATCTAGCTATTCTTTGTACATTTCTGGTCACTTCTGCGGAACACTTCAATAAAATAATCCTACGTGTATTAAAGTATTTTTACGTTTGTATTAGAGTTTTCTTAATATAGGTATGAACATTATACACATTACATTTGCTCATGTTTTCAATATGTCACTAGTTTTTACGACTCTTGTTTTCAATATGTCAATATTTCTTAAGGCTCACTCCCTTACACTACCTCTTTCTGCTCTCCCAATCTCAAGGGTAGCTATTGCCCTCGTAAGATCGCCTTCATCCTCCAAATCAAGGTCCTGAAATTTTTCTATCGCAGTTTCTAGATCATCTAAGTTATTATGAGTTTTGGTGAGTTCGTTCATCTTGTTTCTTGTAATCTTCTCTCTGGCGTTCTGCAAGAGTAAAGAGAAGTTTTCCATGTAACAAAAAATCTTTTAAAAGGACTAGGCTTCTATTGACTAAAACACAAGTCTAGTATAATCTTTGTTTCATTTCATTTCTTATTCTTGTATAATAAATATATTTTTTAAAATAACTCTAGAATGAACTGGTGTCGCATGAGTCAGTAAGATTAAAAAAGTCTCAACTGGAAACGTTTGAAATCACACAAAATTTACACTGAGGAAAATTAAAACGAGAAAATTCGGATATTAACGTGCAGAAAGGCATTTGTTTAGAGTAGTTAATAGTCTATAGATGCGTAGCACGTCAGCCTTCCCCGGCCCTAAATTCTTACCATAGTGCGAATAATATGGATCAAACATACAGTCTAGTCCAGGCTTGATCTCTATTTCCCCTTAGTTTCATTACTAGGGTCTTAGTCTTCATTCTGTTCTAAAATTGCCGTCATATATATTTTCTAAATTAATCCTGGTAAATCTCGCGAATAGTTGTTAACATGCTATCTGCATTTGACTGAGCATCAAAGTTAAAAGACTGATGGGGATAAGAACCAAGAAAGTTATGTTTTCGAATCAGGCAGAAAGAGATTTCTGATTGGTTGAATGCCAATTATGACGTAAAATTAAATGGATTAGGTGCCTAAAACTTGTTTATGGAGTATATTGTTACGCTTCGATTCAGTTTTCTTTAGTAACTTAATATCGTATGGTATATGCCTTAAACACCCTGGATGAATTTCTGATAAATGAAAAGCTTGATGAAGAAATCCTGATACTTTCCAAATTTCAAAACTCGGAAACACTTTAATGTTTTGTATGTGTGCATGCATGGAAAAAAGTGAACAAAATACCTCCCATGTTTTCTTTCTCTTTCCCATTTCAGCCGTCAGCAAATAGTTGCATATGTTCTTGGGTTCTTCTCTCGAATCCTCTTGTTTGACGAACATCTGCAGGACATATTCTCCTCTTTCAATAACTCTGACACCAACTGTTATAATCTCTTTAACGACTGTTTGCCAAATCCAGTACTGTGACTCTTCTTTTGATATCGTATTATGGACCAAATTAGTTTCAAGGTGTACAGTTCTGTTCATTGAGAAAGACAGTTTGATTTCTTTGCATGCCTTGATTGGGACGATCCCTCCTCTATGTGACACTGCTTTGACTCCTGCCTTCTCCATCTCAAAAGTTGGACCAAATCCGATCAATGGAGTTATTGGGAGTGGCTGGCAATTCTCTTTTGCCTTTGTACAGATTATCTTGAAACTGCACAGCTCTAAATTTGGATCAGTTGTTCCTCCCACAATCTGTATCTTATAGACCCCGGCTTGTGGAAATCTGACTTTGAAATGGACGTCCGATTCTTCATAAGACATGCAAACATAACGGTGCAGCTGAGGATTGTCAAAGATGGGCTCTTTCGATTCCTTTTCGTTATAATAGAGTATATAGTTGAATGACGTTTTCTTATCTTTCCCTCTGACTGACACTGTGCATTCGCCATCGACTGCATAAAGTCTGCATGTATGTTCGCTAGTTATACTGACTTTCTCCTCAAAGAATGATTGTCGGCAGTAAGGAACTTCAAGAAACTTGTGTAAAGTCCAAGGACTTTTCAACAGCTGCCATTCATTTTCGTCTGGATAGCACATGAAGATTAATTCCTCAGGATTCGTCAGAAAGTAATATTCGTTTAAATGCCGCACACTTCTTCCAGAAGAAGGTAGTTCTTTCTGTCTCGTGACATTTCCTGCATGGATACATACTTTTAAATTAATTTGGGCCCTGTGCCAAATTTTGTACTTCTAAAATCACAGAATACTCCCATTCAGAGGCGTCTTGCTATTACATTTCGCGCTGACGTTATTTTCCATAAACACCTTAAATTTTAGGTGATCTGTATGTATCTTTATCTTAAACAATTACTCACTGAAATGGTTCTGACCAAATACTTATTGATCAGTTGATATGATACATGCATATCCTAAGTAAAATTTACAGTTGAAGGGAGAATTGATTCTAGACATTATCATCACCAGCTTCCATAATATGTATTTTTTATATTTAAAATAAGCATTATTTAGGAAACTTAACGTTTTCTGGCTACATATAAATTAAAAATAACTAATGATCTTCTACTAGCAAACATTTCGTGTGTTTCATTAAATATCATTAATCTCTCAGAAATTATTTAAGGTCTTTGGCTGCTAAAGAATATTTTTGCATCTTGCTTTTAATTTTTATCAAAATGAGCATACATTTTTCAGAAACTTAAGTACAACAAAATCACAAGAATCTATATGTTTTTGCGTTATTATATTGGTTTGACTTTTAGTATGGCAAATTATCCATTTTGTAAAAATATTAAATATGCCGGTATTTCACCAGCAAACGCCCTCGCATCGCTTTTGCCACTTTGTTGTCCTACTGTGGAGGTATATTTAAGGCATAACTTTGGGAGAAAGATGCCATAGGTTTAACATGAACTGTAGTAACCTAAACATGTTTAAACTTTCATACCTCTGATGAAACTCGGGATGCATTTATAGCCAAAAACTTTGTGTCATAGACGCCAGGGAATCTATACTAGTTTTGTAGTTCTAAGAAACAACTCCAAAGAGCTTTTAATTACTGCTTGAATGACATTACTTTTGCCTGAATATAACATATTTTATGGATTTAATCATTCTGATGTATCAAGTCCATAGTCTCGGCTTGATTTTTTTAATATAAAGTGTTGTTCCGTATATTTTATCAGGTATATTTTTGCAATATGAATTAGAAAAACATGATTACGAATTCAAAACTGAACCATTTCTTCACTATACTCGCTCCACCAATCACCGAAACGATGAAACATATTTGCTATAATACGGTTGAGACAAATATAACGGAAAACTAAGTTAAAATAATTAAACACTCTCTACGAGAGACTAAATTTGTATTATGTAAAGTAGCAGCAGAGAAGGCGAACAGCCTCTAATTGATTCACTCTCGAATCGCAAAAATAAGCCTTCCTGATAGTCGCAACAACAAAAAATTCAATAAAGGGTTGCGGCGGCACCGTGACACATCTGAGGCATTCGCCCTCTCTGCTGCTATAGTTAAATAAAATTATAACAAATAATGCCAGAGAGTGAGGGCGAACAGACTCTAATTTACTCACCCTCGAATTGCAAAAATAAGCCTTCCTGAAAGTCGCAACAACAAAAAAAAAACGCAAAAAGGGGATTGCGGTGACTGGGTGCCGAGTATGAGATTTCGCCCCCTCTGCTGCTATCAATTAAAATAAAATTATATCAGCTAATGCCGCCAGCAACACCGACTGGTTTTTCCCTCTGACAGTTTCTGATTACACCATCAATAGCTGATTCATTTGATGATAGGATATTTGACAAATTCTTTTTGCTCCATTTATATATAATATTATTTGTCTAAATTATAATTTGAATTCAAATCTAGCTATATAGTTTTCAGGGTTTCTTATAACTTTATCACGAGCAGAGTCTTGACAGAGGGTTGTTATTTTTTTTATCATAATACTGCTTTAGTTCTCTATATCTTTTACCACCACATTGCACACGCAACTGCGTTTTCGGTCTAACTCCAACACCACACCGTAAGCACGGTTTTGGACTAAAACTCCATCGACGGACGCTTTGCAAAAGCTGTCCGCAGAATTCATTTACGCAGGATTTGTTACAAGGAGTTAAATACCCTACCATCAATCACTTGCACTGATTCTTTAATCTTGCTATATAGTCTTCAGGGTTTCTCATAACTTTATCAATAGCAGAGTCCTTGACAGAGTCGGGGTTGATATTTTTTAAAATCATAATACCGCTTTAGTTCTCTAGATATTTTGCCATACATTGCACACACAACTGCGTTTTCCCTCTAACAACAACACCACACCGCAAGCACGGTTTTGGACCAAGACTCCCTCGACGCACGCTTTGCAAATGCTGTCCGCAGAATTCATTTACGCAGGATTTGTTACAAGGAGTTAAAGACCCTATCATCAACACTTGCACTTATTCCTTCTTTGAGTCATCATATATATAATATGTTTTATTTAAATACTTATCTAAAATATAATATGGAAGAGTTGGAGAAATTATCTACAATCCAGCCTCAGAAAACTTCGTTTCCTGAATCCAGATTCGATCTTGACAGAAGAATCCCTGACTTGCGGAGGCCAGCTCTGGCTGATCCAACGAATAATCTGATTAACATTATTCGGAATGCTAAAAAAGAATTTCGTGATGATGGGGGATCTCACATATTGTCAACATTCAAAATTATACGCGACGACGAAGTCATTGATGTTATAATGAACGATGAACGAGCGAAAACGATTATCGATTATCTCAACGATCAGACATATTTTTTCAGAATAAAGTTTATTGTGCTAGCAGAAACAGATTCCGCTGAGTGGAGTATCCGTGATGAACGTGATCCTGTCGTTGCTAATGGAAAACCGCTGTGCTAAGTAAAAATTCCAAGCCAGGAATGTTGACAAGAATTGACGGACCCTATTATGCTCAAGCGTATCCTATGACCGGGGTTATTTATGAAACGTATCAGCTAAATTATAAACCCAATATTAATGATCTTGCGCCAATGAGATTTTCATCGTTGAATTGTGTAGCCGAACGAGTAATCGAACATTTTACAAACGCGATACATGGAAATGGGTTAACGGATCTACGACATGAAAAAATAAACAAATGGGCTGAATCAGTTAAGGACACCGGAGGTACAATAAATGATGTCGCCGAGTTACGAAGTAAATTAAAATTTCCAATAATATAGCAACAATAATAGAAGAGATTTTATACGAATCAAAGAATAAATCGAAAGGGGTTCCAATTGAAATTATTGATCATAATGCGCACGCGTGGACCAGCGCAGTGACAATATTTCCACGCGATCGAACCGTATGATTGTACCAAGGAGGTATGTTTGATTTTATTCACGAGAAAAGCAAAAACGATCCTGTGTCAATATGGCTATTTAACAGTTCCGATGATGAAAAATATGATCAATTTGTACAACCTAACAGCGAAATATATAGTAAAAATTCTCTCCACGAAGAAATGAAAAATCTTGTGCAGACATTTTCAATAGAGAATATTGAGCAATTGCTAAATAATTGTTACGCAATTTGAATTTCTTGAAGACGTACAAGTAAGTTGCTGTGAATACGGACACGGTGGATTGTGGAATACCAAGTATGACCACAACGATGTTATTTCCGTGGATATGGTCGCGTATTATCCTGGAAGTTTTCTAGGTTACTGAGAGTGTTCTGGGTATTGTAAACGATTTGTACACCCCACACACGAGATGAGTAGAGTATCTATAAACGGACCCTTTCCTGAGTTTGATCTAACTAGATTCGCTGGTATTGTATCATTCAAGTGTGCTAAGGTTCTTCATCCGATCTGTTATGTTTGGTTTGGTAGGCACTTTTCAGAAAAACTTTGGGCACCAATAATGTTGTTACGATATATGCTTGATGCAGCAATATTAATATCGTTGATTGTAAGTGAAGCAATTATATCATACCGTCCTCAGACAAAAGTTTGGTTACCACCACCTGATGACGATAACACCGCAAAGGATCTCAGTAGAAGAATAATCGGTAAATTTACTCAAGGCGGGGCATATGATCATAAAATACATTATGCACGACTGATCATAGACGATGTTGAATATGATTTTATAATCGCCGATGCAACAAAGAGAGATATATTTGTAAGTCGAGAAAACGCTTACTTGTCTAACGGAACACGACTAGGTACAATTGTTGGTTATATTGATGGTGAGTCACCTCAATTTACTTATTTAAGACCTTCAATGCTCGCTTATGTTTCTATAAATTTATTATCGATGATAAATAGATTACCTACCACTGCAGTCAGGTTGCAATGGATTCCTTTTATATCGAAAGAAAATATTCAGAATTACTGACACAATTTACAACCACCGATGCATAATGGGGCGAATGGAGAATAAAACAAGAAATGTTATATAATTATTCTGAATCCGCAGATGTTGAAATCAAAGATATTTATTAAAAAATAATCATTTATCAGAATTATCGTCTGCGGCATCTGTGTATGATCCAGTATCCAGACACAAGACTGTTTATCTAAACGGACCGGGAGGTTCATGGTAAGACGACTCGAGTGATCGAATTATTTAGACAGTTTGGATGATATGATTGTTTTAAATTATACACAGAGAATCGCAAGGGAAATGAAACAACGAGAAGTGCGATCGTGTACTTATCATAGCTTTTTTCGATACAAGGGTGACGGATGGACTCCTGATCGAATGGGAGAGAAATATATTCCAAAGATCATTTGAGATATATTAAAAATATTTCTCGAATGTCTGTTATTGAAAAATACAGCTGTGATCATGTGCGGCGATCATGGTCAACCACCGCCGTTCGTTGGGCCATCGACACACGGGTCGCTAAAGAATTTTGTGGATTATTACGAGGAGATAACTGATGATCATATATCTCTTGATGTAGAATTAAGGGAATTTAAGAACTTAGCCGGACTACAACCGAATAAAATTAAATGTGAAATAATGCGTAAAATAATTTCAGAAACTTCTATGAACGATTTTCTGCAAACGTTTAGACCAAATGAGTTGATAGTGGCAGGTAGAAAGATAGTGCGTGATACACTTCAACAGCGGTTATTTCAGTTGCATAAAGAAAAGTTTTCAAGTCTACGTGTACCAATGTGTTATAGACCAGCTGATACAAGACGACAGAATATCGACATTGATATACCAGGACAGACTGAGAAACATAATCTCTTATTAAATGATGTTGTTTTGGTTGATGTCAGTGTTGTTGAGGATGCGCTACGCGCTGATAAGACTCCATGGACACTGGGATACGTGATGACAATTCACTCATCTCAGGGGTTAACTATTTCTGATACAGCTGTTTGGATCGTCGATGATCGTATCGAATGGTCAAACTTAGTTTATCTCGCAGTGTCTCGAGTCAGAAAAAATATCTCAGCTGCGGAGAATTGTCATTGACGCTATAGAAAGCCTCGATAAATGTCAAAGTGATAATGATATAGTAAGAAAAATATTAGCTGGTTATAAACAAAGTGACAAAAAACAAACAAACGAAACTTTGATCTCTATGTTTGAATTTGTCATAGTGCTGAAGCAGAAGCAGAATAATTTCATTGTGCCAGCTGTAATACAGTAATGTTGTGGCAGTACTCGAGTAATAATCCAAAACAATTTACCGTGGATAGAAAAGATAGTCGTCTTGGTCATACACGCGAAAATGTGATGCTGACCTGTCTCGAGTGTAATTGAAGTAGGGGTGCTAGTTAAGTGATCGCGATGGTAACTGTGTGTCTTCAGGAATTACTTGTAATTGTTCACGTGTAAATCCATGTTGAGGAGCAGTGGAATCTAATCTGTAAATTGCGGGTATACCAGTAGATGTAACTGCACTGGACATTTTGTGTGGTAATACTCCAGACCAGTCACTCTTTTTTTTACCACCTTCAAGTTCACAGGTTTCATATAAATATCTTACAGTAATATTACCTAGTACTGGTTGTTTTGAAAAATTACGTCTTGTACGGGTATATGTATTTTTGTAATTGTATTGATGTGTTTCATGGCAGTTGTTCGAGTAATTTCATTATTTAATGCAGCTATCACACTTGGTAATATTGCAACCCATTCGCGACATTTGGTCTCTTGAATTATTTCCTTCGCGTATTAATATCCAAATAACAGCTCAGTAAGTGTTTGATTAAATCGTTCAACAATTGCCTGATCCCGATGAATTGCAGTATGTCTTCGTTTGATTTTGACATTATGTTTTTTCATCAGCGATGATACTGAACCCTGAAATTCTTTGCCAGGATCAACTTGCAGCAGCTGTGGCCATCGTAGAGCACCACGTCGATAAATTCTTTCAGACGCAGAAGCTACTTCAATTGCTGTCTTTGTTGATAACGGCTCTGCCTCTTTGTATCTACTTGCAACATCAACGACAGTTAGCGAGTATTTGTATGTTACACGACGTCCTCCAGTTTTGATAATATCATGAGGTAAAAATAAAATATCAGCCTGATGAACTTCATTTGGCACGGTGACATCAAAATGTGCGTACTGTCTTGTTTTAGGCGGTGGTAAATAAGTTTGCCATATTGCCTGTTGTGCTAACCATTTTTCAGCAGCAACACATTCGACACCTGTTACTCTGGTGAGCTTACTGCTCTACCCCTCCAGTATCCTTTTGGGTATAATAAATCGACTCCATTATGATAATAATCAGTTGATTAATTACTAGCTCCTAATACAAGCTTACCCTTCATCGTAGATCTCACCATCCGATTAGCTAATGATTCTTTTAAAGATTTTTTTTTAAAATGGAATTTAGCGCGTGAATTAACTGGATATTCACCTGGTTTTGGTTGATCTTGGTTATCAAGCCTGATATCAAGTCGAGTACAAGGACCACAGTAATTATATCCTGGAAGATGTTTTCTCCTGGATATTTCGCCCATGGAGTTCCTGGTAACTTAGTTAACTTTTTTTAAAACTCCGCCTGTTGAATTAAACTTAAATTTCTTTGTACCACATCGTTCACACTTACCTGTAACTGCTTGTCGTTTGTTGTTTGTTGTTGTAGTTTTTAGTCCACTTTTGAGGGTAAGCACCCTGCATGTCACACAATATAAATCCAGCAGCAGCAGGGAAGTTGTACAGACCATTTTTCCCAGCCAAAATAAACGCTCCTACGCGAACTTTCTCCGTAGAAGCCTCGGAATTCAAAAATAAAGCCTTCTACGAGACCTAATTTTCATGCATTTCAGACCCGATGCATCGTGTGGTCACGCCGGGTGTGTCGTAAAATATAGCATCCGAGACAGGAAAATAATTCAACGGGATAGATTTTTGTGTTTATTTTTTGTTGTCACGCGTGGGCTGCTTTGGTCCATTTTACCTCACATTAAAATAATATACTTGAAAATAATATGAGTCCAAGAACCAGCGTAATTGGAGAGCCGCATTCCGCTAGATTAGCGCGAGAACAGTTAGCGGCAATAAAGAAACTTATCCCAGCAAAAGAATTATTCAAGAAAAAAATTCGTGAACACGAAGACGCAGAACAGGGATTTACCGAATTATCGTCGAAATTGTTAAAGCCAGTTACCGAATCAACTGAGCGAGTCTTATTTGGTGACGTAAAAGATCCAGATATCAAGAAACGCGGAATTTTCCCTGTGTTGAGAGACTCGATTAGTGCCAGATCGGCTGGAACAAATTCACCAAACACAAGCACAAACACAAGCACAAGCACAAGCACAAGCGCGGCGGGAGAAGTTTCAAGAAGAATTACGGCAGGCAAGGGCGCAAAAACAAGCACAAGAGCAACAAGAACAATTGCGGCAAGAAGAAGAAAAAAAAAAGAAGAAGAAGAAGAAGAAGAAGAAGAAGAAGAAGAAGAAGAAGAAGAAGGCCAAAAGAAAAGTCCTCGCGAGAAATTAATGGAAAACTTTACCGATGGCGGTTGGAACTCATTGATAAAACAATTTGGAGAATTTGATGAACTTAGAACATCTGGCGGTGATGATATTTTTGCATTTGCTACATTCGCGGAAGATTCTTTCAGCAATAAGCAAGTTTATTTGACGCGGGACGGATTAGAAAAAAAAAATAAACGAGATCTTTGGTATAATACGCTATTTCGAGCTAGATTTAATTTAGCCCAGGCGAAGAGTGCCGACCCGCTTTATATCCGATTCTTGAAAATTGCAAATGACAGATACTTGTATAATAGGAGAAAACCCCTGGTAAGAAGAAAATCTAAATCCTCGGAGGAGCCACAACCTTGGGAATTAGGGGCAATACCAAAAACAAAATCCATCGATACATCTCCGGTATTTTCTCCTGCGAAAATAAAATTGGAAGAAACTAAATCCACGCCAGAGAAGGCTGCATATAAAAGATCCGATTTTAAACCAGAATTGTACTTTACCGATGATGCTCTCAAATTGTTCAATGACAAGGATGAATTAATTAAAATTGTTAGATTCGAATTTGATGAAAGGGAAAAATATTTAAAACCAAGATTTCAAGACACAATGACAAGAATAAAATGGGCTCCTTCGGTATTTTTTGCTTCAAAAAGAAAAATTGCTGATATCAGCGATGCCGAGTTTAAAAATTTTATTAAAGACATAAAAATGATGGAGAGAATAGAGCGTTATCCTGAATATGTCCCCGAAGACGATGACGAACCAAAAACAGGAAGCGGATATACTATTTGTCCTGACAGCGTTGTCAACGACGTATCTCGCCTCGAGGTATTAATCGGAGGAAAGCGAGCCGGAAACAATTCTTCTGAAATAATCAACGAGGCTTCAGATATTTGTCAGGGATTATTTCGCGGCGGTGTTATCAATTCCTACATTTATAAAGAGCTCGTTGACGAACTCATCGATTAAAACAATCACATTTAGATAACATGATAGTTCACAAGCATCAGCGCAGACCTAGACAGGTATGCGTGGCTAATTCTCGATTGCCCGTATATAAATATATTCACGGCAATGGATTAGGTGACATTGTTAAAAGTTTCGTCACAAGAGTAGTCCCTAAAATCGGACCCACAGCTAAGCAAATTGCATCAAAGGCAATAGAGAAGATCGACGAGACTGTTATTTCTGGTGTTGGTAATTTGGCCAGCAAAGGCTTCGATGTTGTCAAAAGCAAAATATCAAATTTAATGCGTAAAAAAAATTAACCTGTCAAATTACCTAGCACCAGCGAAATGCCCGCTGATGTCAGTAAAGCTATAAACGACGCAGCAAATCAAAAAATAAATGATCTAGCAAATGAAGTTGCGAACACAAGTTTCATATCGGGTAGCGGTCTTCGTTTTAGACGATAATTTTAATAATAAATGTTCGCACAAGTGTCAAATGAGGTATTCGACATGGACGAACCTGTAGGCAAGGACACATCCGTGCGTGATTTCCAGTATTTCTCGTACGACGCAGTTGAACCAAACACACCTAATCGCTTGGAAATTCAAGTTCACGATACGACAAGATATTTTCTCCCATCTGAGGCGTATATCGAAGTTGTCGGGGAAGTTGTTAAGGCGGATAATACCGCTTATGCAGCAGATTTTAGAGTCGGATTTGTTAACAACGGCATTATGGCATTATTCAAAAACGCCACTTACATGATCGACGGAAGAGAAATTGAATCGATTACCAATGATGTTGATTTAGCAACGACGATTATAGGTCTAGCTAGATACTCGGATGATTTTACTAGATCAGCTGGCCCTAGCATGATGTTTGCCAAAGATAATTCTAATCGTCCCGAAAGTAGGCCGTTCAATATTAGACAACCCAACGATCGCGCCAATCCTGCTGTTCCCGCTGGTATCGAAGATATGATCATTAAACCTTATCCTGATTATAATCTCGGATTTGCCACGCGAAAAGCTATGCTAACAGCAGATCGCAGAAGATTCTCTTGTGCTATTCCGCTATCCCATATATTCGGATTTTGCAGACATTTCAGGAAAATTATCTACGGAGCAAAACATACCGTTACGTTTGTCAGAAAGGGAAATAGCAACGATGCTATCTGGCGAGAAGGTGCTGTCGATTACGCTACTGGCGTGATAGGTCCCAATGATGCCGCGAATAATAACGGTATAGTAAGATTAACTAAATTTACATTGTGGATGCCAGCGATAACTCCATCAATAATCGAGGAAGAAAAATTATTATCGTTCATGAACCAGGGTGGTAAATCTGTTATGTCTTGGCTGACAACAACAACAGATTCCACAAATACCGATATTAATGGTGATTTTACCTGGCGTATTGCATCGCAGCAGGGTACCTCTGCACCTAGGCATATCTTTATCGCTTTTTTGCGTACCGAAAGATATCATCAATTATACTATCACATGATATTTGATAGTATCCAAGCAACAAATGTGTCGTTGAGAGTAAATGGCCAACAAGAACCATCGGAGGAAATATCAATTAATTTTGAAAATCATTCTACGGCTCGCGCGTATCATCGCTTGTTGTGTTTTATGGGTCGCGATCAAAATATCGATACCGGATTGCAAATATCAAAGCTGGATTTTAATACACTTTATCCTATCTATTACTTTTCCCTGGAACATCTTGATTTGGTAAAACAATCCGTCGTTGATATCCATTTCAAAGCCAGAATTAACACGGGAGGTAATTTATATAAAGCAATTGCGGTAATTCTCAGCGATAGAACAATGATCCTGGAAGGCATCAGCGGCAGAATGAGAGTCATCGACGCGCCTGTCGAGAAAATGTAACATCGAAGATTGAAAATCTAGATTTTCTAAATTTAGATTAAAACGATATTAATATGCCATACGAACACGTCAGCGTAACTCTGACCCCGGGTCAGATGAAAAAACTTCAGTCAGCGATAGCAAAGCGATGCGGTGTGAAATTAACCCTGAAGAATGATCAAATTCAGGGCGGGCCTAACAAACTATCGCTAACTAAAAATCAACATGGACGTTTTACCAAAGCCAAATCAGCAAATTCCGGCGTTCATGTGAATCTTAGTATAGGTGCCATCAAAGATATGGTCAAAACAGGTGGATTTTTCCCTCTACTAGCTGCCATTCCTGGATTATTAGCCGCAATTGCTCCGTCGATAGCAACCGGTCTAGCATCAACCGCGGCTGGATACGCAGGTAAAAAAATACTAGAAAAAATAGGAGGGCGATACGGTAAAAAAAAGGGAAGCGGCCTTTATCTAAGACGCCCCCAGTACGGATCCGGCCTTTATCTAAGACGACCCCCTCCGTACGGATCCGGCCTAAGATTAGCACGCCCTATTCAAATTTAGATTTATTCAGCGAAGCAAAAAATAAAAAAATAAAATTTTTCAGAGGCGTATTTATGCGGGATCAATTACCAGAAAAACCAAATTCCACCGAGACAGGAATAATAAATCTCGATTCAAATACCGGCCCTGGTACACATTGGGTCGCCTACGCGATTAATCCTCGCGAAGTTGTTTACTTTGACTCGTACGGACTAGCTCCACCAAAAGAATTTATCGATTACGTGTCAAAGTTAAATATTCCAATTTGGTATTCGACACTTCCGACGCAGACACTAATGGATCCACCGATATGTGGTCCTGAATCAATTAACGTCCTCGATGCAATTTCAAAATCATCTGGTCCATATCATAGAATCGTATTTGAATATGCCGCAGATAAGTATCATGGTTGATATTTACGGAAGATTCCTCTACAGGAAGAAGGAAGTAGCCGACGTCGATCTATCAAAATTCGCCACCAGGGATGATATTAATAATCTTCTGTCGCTGTCAGAGATAGATCCTGGCGAAGTTGCCATTTTTCAGAACAAAGAAGGAAGATTACAAACAAGCAACGTGAAAATAACTGATATAATCAAGCGGGACGAATATAACGATCGTATTGGTCAATTTACCCGCCTATCAGAGTCGGTATCAAAATCCATCGCTGATATCGCCGATTTTGTAGCGAAGTTGCCCCTGAAGGCTGATATCGCGTATGTGGAACGAAGAGATAGCGAATTATCAGCAACGTTGCTTCTGAAGACCGATAAAGCATTACACGACGATCTTCAGGACAGAGTGACAAAAAGATTTAACAGGCTAAACAACGATCTTAAAAAACTCGACGATGCCTTAGATAAATTTAGTAAAAAAATTGACGAGGATATAAAAACATCCGGCGATAATTCCTCCGCCGCACACGAGCTAGCAAAGAAAAAAGTCGATCAAGTATCGCACGATGTTCTCAGCGATAACGTGAGAAAAATCAACGAGGATATTACTAATATTCTCGCCGATATTACCGAAATAAATATCGTAATGAGTCAGAAAAGCGATAAAACATTACACGACGATCTTAGCGAGAAAACAAAAAAAATCAACGAGGATATTACTAAAATCAACGAGGAAATTTCCATAATACGTGATTTGGCGCGTCAAAAGGTCGATAAAACATCACACGACGATCTCAGCGAGAATGTGAGAAAAATCAACGAGGATATTGCTAAAATTAACGAGGAAATTTCCACGACGCCTGATTTGGCGCGTAGAAAGGTCGATATGTTATTGTACGACGGAGAGATTCGAGATTTGAACACGAAACTTCTCGACGCAACTACAAAAATTAACGATATTAGCGCAAAAATATCGTCAGCGAATCTTGAAACATTAGCGCGTATTGTCATACCATCGGAGGTAGAAACAAAAAATCTTCCCTGCCATGTACCATTTGTGTTAAAAACACACAAAGGTACATGGACACCCGAGAATAACACATTTAGCTTTACCGCGCCAATTACTGGAGTATATCGAATATTTTTTCTCTCCGTGATAAGATTCAAAATAATAACCTTGGGTCACACCCACGACGAATTTTTTAATATTTTGATGATTGCAAATATCGAGGAAACATTTACGCTAGAACCACCAGATAGAACCACGACGGGACCAACCAGTTATGTTGTAATTATCGAATATTCATCCAGTACACGCCACACAATTGGTTAGATAAATAACTAATAAATGACCGCGTCGGATTATCGATATAATCAGGCGCGTTCATGGCAGGATTCGCTAAAAAAGCTCCTCGACGAATATCAAACAAAAATAAAAAAATACCAGCGTAGATTAGTTACCATCGATATTGCTGTATACGCGGTAAGCGCAGTAATCGCCGGTGCAGGAATAATCTTATCCGCGGTAACAACAATCGCGCCGATCGTAGCAACGATAGTAATCTCGTCGACAACGACAATCGCGGGTGTTCTCAATATTATCGCAAAAAAAATATCCTCATGCACAAACGAAAAATTATCCCTGTACACGAGTAAACTATCCCAGGTCAACGAAGCTTATTCGAAATTATCATCGCTGCTTTCTGAAAGTCTCAACGACGGGGTTATATCCGATCTCGAATTTTCCATGATGATAAATATCTACTCCGAGATTGAACAAATGAATATCAATAATGTCCGAACTAACTCAAATCGTGACAAACACAACGCCACCGATAACAACGCTGATATCGGCAAGCTCAACCAGGCCAGAATTTAGTATCGATTTTCCAGTCCCAATTAGCGTTAAGGAAATTGCGTTATCGCAGTTACGCGTCTATAACAGCTGGCCCAATGTTAGATCGAAATCATTCGGTAAATTATTATCGAACAATTCGCTTGTTTTTGCCAATAAAAACCGTCCCGATGGAACTCCCGATTGGATCGTCGTTGGCATACCAACAGGCAGTTACGAAATTGAGCAAATCGATAAGGAACTCATCGGTAGAATATCGAACATAACCGGCGATGCTACACCAGGAATAAAAATATCTGCGCACGAACCAACGCTGTCGTCGATCATCGAAGTAAAATCGCCGTATATCGTTGATATTTACCAATCATCGATCAGGACAGTGCTAGGTTGGCCCGAAATCGCACCTCCGGTAAAACCAGAAAAACCAGATATTTTTATTCCAGGTTGGCACGAAGAAGCTCCTCCAGAGCAACCGGAACCAAAAAAATCTGATTTTATCACCGATGAAGGATGGTACGGAGATATCAGACATAAACCTATAATCCACAGCGCCATTAATCTCATGAACAGCTACAAATTTAACCTGGTAATGTTCGCTTTTACTTTCAGGGACGAAAGAATTCTCTCGTGGTTGCCCCTTCCTAAAATCCCCCCAGGTGTGGAAATCTTCGCCGTTACCAACATTAACAGGATAATAGCCCCCATAGACGATATCTTGATAAGAAGAACCATCGACGAATTTAATCAAGAACATAAATTACAATTAAATTTACTGCGGGAATCCTTTCATGAATGTATCTTAAATAAATCAGGCTCATGCAGCGAAATTATCAAACGCGTGAAGATTTTAAATCAACTTGCGAATGATATTGAATCTATCACGATATGTTCATTCGTGCGATAATTGATGATATATCAATTGCCGATTATGTTCTTCCTATTAGCAGCTTCAAGTTGATCAGAAATTCAGGAGAAAAACAAAAATTCATGACAGTATTCGGATTAACCGAGGAAACGCTACCAAATTTCAAATTTCCTGATTATGACGTTGATGAAATGAGAAAATCCGTCACTGATACCATCGATGATTTATTTCCGAAATTACATGCCGCGTGGACTAAAAAATCACAATCAGAATCGATTCTCAAACACAATAATGATCCAACCGGGCAGGGACGGCATATCTCGCCGGGTATCGTTAATATAACGGAAGTTATCGCGATTAATCTTCACGCGGACGTTGTTGAAGGTAGTTATAATGTGGATTCATCTACGTCAGAACAGGCACAACAGGGATTTATCTTATATTCTTTTTCACCTAGCGCCTCTCTGGGATTTTTGATAATAAAAGAGCCAGTGAATCCGTTTTACCTGCGATGTCACAATCGATTATTATCGAGGATAAATTTCAAACTAACTGACCAGAATGGAAATTTACTTGATATACGTGAGGAAACACTTAGTATCAATTTGCTGGTGAGATCTTAAAAATCTGCCCGCCAGAAAAAAATGGCCAAAAAATTAAATAAAAACCGGAAAATTTTTCAAAATTAGCAAAATTTTTATTTTTTGTTTTTTTTGTGATAGAAATTTGAAAATCTTGAGAATCGGAGATTCTTTATTTTTAATTTTTACTTTCATCGACCAGCTTTTTTAGCTGCCTGACTCGCGAGCTAGTAATTTTTCTTGACTCGTACTCGTCGGATAAACTCGACCTTACTTTTTCTACCAGCATCGATAATTTAACAAAATCCTCGATTTGATCATCGCTGACAGACGCAAGCGATTGATACATCGCAATCTGGATTTTCTTTATAAACTTATATTCGGATGGTAGCGTGTATCTATATTCGAGTTTTCCCTGGACGATCGTCTCAAATTCGGACCGGATTTTACCTGCGTCCAAATCTGAGGACAAATTTATATTTTTATTTTTCAAATCCTCGATGGCTTCGATGATGTTATTTACGTTTTCCTCGTTCATTTATATTATATTTTGTAATATTTAATTAAATTTCCGAATCTGATATTATCGGAATATAATAAAATTCGATCCATTCGCCAAGTTTATAAGAAAATGCTGCGTTGATCATTTTTTCTGCCGCACGTTGCACCGACGCTGAATTAATACTAAAATATTTTGCAGCGGCACTCATCGACGTGAATACAATTTCCTCGCTTGTTTCTCGATTTACTGATTTAACCGCCTTAGCTGGTTGCCGTCCGCCACCGGTATTACCAAATTTGGAATTTTCACTCGGAGTTACCGCTCGGAGATTGGATATCTTGTTGTTAAGTTTATCTCCGTCGATGTGGTCGATAACAAGACCGACTTTTATTGGTCCGTGAAAACACTCGTGTACGAACTTATGATTGGAATAACTTGTGGATCTTCTTTTCTTGTTTTTGTTGATTGTAAATTTGAGATATCCGTGTTTATCAACGTTGCCGACTTGATTTCTTGTTTTGATATGTCTGACAGTACCATCCGATGACGATTCATATCCCGTAATCGTAGGATGAGTTTTAAACTCGGAAATCATTTTCTCTGAAATTATTGATTCTGGAATCGCTGATTTTTGATTCATATAGGAATATCTATTTGTCTAAATCGTTATTAGCTTGAAATCGATTAATATAATCTTCTTCGCAAGTTATGACAGACGAGGATCTTTTTTCATAATATCGCCGCAATTCTCTATAATTTTTTCCTCCACACGCCAGACACAATCGAGTTTTCCCTCGCGTGCCAACTTGACAAACTAATCAACGCTGTGGTCCTTTACTACCACGCCGAATCGCATGTATATGAGCACCGCAATAATCGCCTCTGCAGGCTTTGTCACAGAATTTTGTTGAACCGATTAATAGCCATTTGCATTGATTCATATTATTTAAACATTTGTCTAAAATATAATCAATGGATGCATTTGATCTTGATGAGGCAGAATATATTATTCCCGAGGTTGATCGAGCGAAGAAAGAATTTTTCGATGATGGAGCGATTCACACTTGGTCGACATGGAAAACAAATTCCATCGATGCTACGATGAATCTGGAGCGAGCCAAGAAAATAATCGAACATATAAAAACCGAACACCCCGAAGAGCGATTTATCTTCGGGATAAAATTTATCGCACAAATGCCTGACGATACTTGGATTATTCGCGATAAACGAGATCCAGTGCGTGGCGGTAAGAAAAACGTTATTCTTGATACAAATTCTAAACCAGGATTGTTACTTGGAATCGATGGCCCTTATTATGCTAGATCGTATCCAGCCAGCGCTGTTGTTTATGGAATTTATCGGCTAAATAACAACCCGGATGTGAAAAACCTACCTGCGATGAAAGAATCACCGATGATAAATTGCGTGGCTGAACGTGTTATCGAGCATATGAAAAACGCTCGACGTGGATCTGGTTTGTCTCAATTAAGGTTGGATAAAATTAATGCGTGGGCGACGACCGTCGCTGATGGCGCATCGGTGGACGACGTAGCTGTGTTGAGTAAAAAATTGAAATTTCCTATCACGGTGAAAACATTATCGGGAGAAATATTATACTCGTCGCCGTATAGATCCAGAGGAGTACCAATCGAGATTATCGACCACAATTCTCATGCGTGGTCGCATTCAGTAATGATATTTCCGCGGGATCGTGTGGTTAAATTTTATCCTGTGGAAAATTCCACGGCGGATAATTCCGATGACATGTTCAGATTTATCAAAAAATTAAGCGCATCTGATCCAATATCGATATGGTTATTTTCGAGCGAAGAAAGATACGATCAATTTATTCTGCCATGTGGCGATATTTACAGAAACAAAATACTACACGAGTCGATGAAAAAACTCGCGGTGAAATATTCGTCGAATCCCGATCAGTTACTAACGAATTGCTTTACAATTTCGTCTGTCGCCGCTCATGCCGCTAGAGAGAAAAACTCGTGGAGACCTACAAGAAACGAGTATCTTGCTGATATTCAACTTAGCTGTATCGAATACGGCCATGGCGGATTATGGAATACCAGGTACGATTTCGAAGATATGATCTCCGTTGACATGAGCGCGTGTTATCCTGGAAGTTTCCTCGGATATGGCAATTGTGCTGAATATTTTGCTAAATTCGGCCATCCTACCAGCGAGATGACAAGGGTAGCAATTAACGGACCGTTACCTAATTTTGTCATGACCGGATTCGCTTGTGTTACGTCGTTCGAATTTGCTGAAAATCTGCATAAAATTTGCTACATTTGGTTTGGCAAGCACTTCTCTCAGCGTCGCTGGGTCCCTACGGTGTTATTGAGATATATGCTAGATTCGTCGATGTTAGTGTCGTTGACGGTGAGTGAGGCGATTATATCGTACAGGAAACAGACCGATGTGTGGTTGCCAACAGATTGCGATAACGCGAAAGATATAGGAAGAAAAATAATCGGCAAATTTACTCAGGGTGGATCCGTTGATCACAAGCACAGGCACGCTAGATTATTCATCAATGACGCTGAGATGGATTTTATAATCGCCGATACGGTATCACGAGGAATATTTTGCAACAGAGAGAATATTATCATTGATGGAGAAAAGTTAGGTACCGTAATTAGCTATCTTGATGGAGAATCAGCGCAATATACGCATTTGCGATCATCGATGCATGCCTATGTGAGTATAAATTTGCTCTCGATGATAAACAAATTTTCTGATATCGCAGTAAGAGTCGCGACGGATTCGTTTTATATCGATAAAAAATACCAATATAGGTTGGAAAATTTAATTACCGACGGTAGTTCATGGGGAACTTGGAGAATAAAAAACGAGGATATTCTAGATTATTGTGAGGACGCCGATGTTGAAGATTGCGATGAATTTCACCAAGGTGGATTTGAAGAATCTTCGGTGGCCGCATCTGCATTCGATCCAATTTCACGCAGCAAATTCGTTTACCTAAATGGACCTGGTGGTAGCGGTAAAACAACGCGAGTAATAAACTTATTTGCAAATTCCGATATGATTGTATTAACTCCGACACATAGATTAGCGCGAGAAATAAAGCAGCGTGGCGTTAATTCTTGCACGTACCATAGCTATTTCAAGTACAGCGGTGGATCATGGGACTCAATGCGCATGGGCGATAAATATATCAACAAGATTATAATATTCGATGAGATTTGCACGGTGAATTTAGATATATTAAAATCGATATTAGCTTGGCTAGGAGAGAAAAATACCGCCGTAATAATGTGCGGCGATCATGGCCAACCTAATCCGATTGATGGCGAATCGCCTCACGAATGGCTCAGAAGCTTCGTTGATTATTACGAGGAAATCGACGCTGATCACAGATCGACGGATATTTTGTTGACCGAGTTTAAAAAATTGATTCGATTGCAACCGAATAAGATTCAATGTGACGTCATGAGGAAAATAATCGACGAGACTCCGATGAGCGATTTTCTAAATTTGTGGCGTCCTGATCATTTGATTGTCGCTAGTAGAAAAATTATTCGTGATATTATTCAGGAAATGTTGTTCAAGTTGCATTGTGAGAAATTTCAACGCTGCAGGTACCGTTATGCTATAGGCCCGCTAATACTAGGCAACAAAATATCAGCGTTACTTTGCCATGCGGAGAGGAAAAGATTTTGGTCCTGAATGATATTATATTTGTTGATATTAATCTTGTTAATGATGCGCTAAATGCAGAAAAATCACCGTGGAAATTAGGCTACGCAACAACGATACACTCATCGCAGGGATTGACCGTCGATGGTCAAGTTTGGATCGTCGATGATAGAATTTCTTGGTCAAATTTGGTATATTTGGCCGTATCGAGAGTAAGAAAATTATCTCAGCTAGGACGAATTCGAGTAAACTACATTAGTGACGCTGGCGGTAATTGAGTATCTTCGGGTACTATTTGCAATTCTTCTCTGGTAAATCCGCGTTGTGGCGCTAACGAATCTAGGATATAAATCGCCGGTCTTCCAGATGATCTTGTTACGGCGGATATTTTATGTGTTGTAACGCTCCAGGTTGGGTCGGTTGCTCTTTTTCTTCCTCCTTCGGCCTCACCTTCTTTATATAAATACCCGACTGTGACGCTGCCTAGCACAGGCTGAATTGTGGAATCTCGCTTTAGGGGTATATTCGATTTTGTGATTGCAATTGCAGGTTTCATCGATATTGTTCGAGTCGTCTCATTATTTAGCGCGTTGATTACATGAGGCAATCTTGATGCCCAATCATGAGATCGATTATCCTCAATAAATTCACGCGCGTATTGGTATCCGAATAATCGTTCTGCGAGCGTTTTATTGAATCTTTCGACGATAGCTTGATTGCGATGAACACCTACGATACCGCGACGGATTTTAACGTTATTTTTTTTCATCAATGAAGTAACCGCGCCAAGGAATTCTCGACCTGGATCAACCTGGAGAAGATTCGGCCATGTTAATGGGGATCGTGAATAAACTTCGTTAAATGCCTTAGCAATTTCCGTTGCTGTTTTATTCGATAATGGCTCTGCTTCTTTGTACCTACTAGCGATATCGACAATGGTCAAAACATACTTGTATGTGACTCCGTCGACGGTATCGTGAGGAAGAAACATCAGATCCGCTTGATGGACCTCATTGGGGACGCTGACGGTGAAACTCGCGTATGGTATTTTTTTAGGTGGAGGAAGATATATTTGTCAAATTGCCTGTTTTGATAGCCACGATTCAGCGACAGATTGTTTTACCGATGCGGCCTTGGCGAGTTTGGCGATCGCTGATTTTCCTCGCCAAAATCCTCGCGGAGAATAATATATCTGCTCCATATTATTTACCAGCGCCGAATACTAATTTGCCTTTCATCGCGCCTTTTACCATCCACGTTGCTAATTTCTCTTTGAAATTTTTATCAGGAATCGCGTCTAGTGCGTGAATTAGCTTGATATCAGCGAGATGTCTCTGTTGTAAATCTCCGCTGCGATATGCGAGGTCGTGGTAGTAACAAGCTTCATCTATGGCGTTTACCGGATCTTCACCTTGATTTGGTTGGTTATTATCGTCGAGTCTGATATCGAGTCTCGTTCCAGGTCCGCAATAATTGTACCCTGGCAGATGCTTCTCTCCGGGATATTTTGACCAGGGTAACCCAGGTAGATTTGTCAAGGAGGCTGCGATATCTCCTCCGGTTCTTCTACTTTTTTTTTTACAAACCTGAACTTGCGTGTCTTGCAAACTTCGCATTCTCCTGCGATAGCATTTCTGTTGTTGCGTGTGATGATTTCGGTTGGATTTATCGTAGCTGTGTGCGTGCGGCACTTAACACAATATAGATCCATATATTTTAGTAACATGAATGTAATTGATTTTTCAGCCACGAAACGACGCGAGCAGGTAAAACATCATGTGGCATTACCGAACTCGATTAGAATGATAATCATTGGCCCGTCGGGATCAGGTAAAACGCAATTGTTATTGAATTTGATCATGAGATGGCTAAAATGGGACAAATTGTATTTGGTTGCACCATCCGTGGACGATCAGCGTTGTTATCAAGTGCTAAAGGAATTTAGCGACAATACCGATGAGGGCACAATCGAATTCATCACGGATATCAACGAAGCTCCTTCCGTGGATAATTTGGACGGTGATACTAATAATCTTGTTGTATTCGATGACGTTATGCTAGAAAAGCAGACCAACCCGGCCAGGATATTTTCGCGTGGCAGACACAAGAACACCGATGTTATTTACGTAACACAGAGATATACGCAGATTCCAAAGGTGATCAGGGACAATTGTAATATTTTATCTGTGTTCAATGGCGTAGATACACACACGTTGAGAAATATCCATCAGACCTGGTGCAACGGTGACATGGATATAAATAAATTTAAAAATTTGTTCAGCCGCGCTCAGTCAACGCCGCATGGTTTTATTACGATAAATCTTCATGATCCACGAAGTCGGTATCGTATCGGTCTTGATCAAATTTATTCATGAGAATGCAGCCGCGCGTGGCAACAAAAAACAATAACACAAAAAATTATTCCCGATAATTTATTTTCCTGTCTTGGATGCTATATTTGCTGACACACCCGGCGTGACCACACGATGCATCGGGTCTGAAATGCATGAAAATTAGGTCTCGTAGAAGGCTTTATTTTTGAATTCCGAGGCTTCTACGGAGAAAGTTCGCGTAGGAGCGTTTATTTTGGCTGGGAAAAATGGTCTGTACAACTTCCCTGCTGCTAGTCGAGTACAAGGACAACAGTAATTATATCCTGGAAGATGTTTTCTCCTGGATATTTCGCCCATGGAGTTCCTGGTAACTTAGTTAACTTTTTTTAAAACTCCGCCTGTTGAATTAAACTTAAATTTCTTTGTACCACATCGTTCACACTTACCTGTAACTGCTTGTCGTTTGTTGTTTGTTGTTGTAGTTTTTAGTCCACTTTTGAGGGTAAGCACCCTGCATGTCACACAATATAAATCCATATTATTTTTTATATTTCTATAACATGGAGGTCACTGATTTCTCGGCAACAAGAAATCGCGAACCGGTCAAGCATCATCCAGCGTTACCAAATTCTGTCCGAATGATTATAAATGGGCCGTCCGGGTCTGGTAAGACACGCTTGTTACTTAATTTGATAATGAAGTGGATGAAATGGGATAAGTTGCGTTTGATAGCTCCGTCAGTTGATGACCAGCGATGCTACGATGTACTTAAAGACTTTAACGAAAGTGCGAGGATGGATGATAAACGACGAGGATGTTATTGATTTTATTACCGATATCAATGAAGCACCGTCCGTGGATGACCTTGATGGGTCTATTAACAATTTAGTCGTGTACGATGATGTGATACTGGATAAGCAGTCAAATCCAGCTCGGATGTTCTCGTTGGGAAGACATAAAAACACAGATGTAATTTATGTTATTCAGCTATATACACAAATACCAAAAGTGATCAGATATAATTTTAATATTTTTGCTGTGTTTAATGGTGTTGATACACATACGTTGAGATATATTCAGCAGACTTGGTGTAGCGGTGATTTCGATTATAATCGTTAAAAAATTTATTTACTAGCGCACAGTCAACCCCGCATGGTGTCATAACAATTAACTTGTATGACCCAAGGTCACGATATCGAAGTGGTCTTGATAAAATTTTTAATTAATAGCAGCAGAGAGTGCGAACTCTTCTACTCGGCACCCAGCCACCGCGATCCCTTCTTTGGCGATTTTCAAGAAGGCTTATTTTTGCACTTCGAGGGTGAGTCAATTAGGGTCTGTTCTCTCTTTCTCTCTCTCTCTCTCTTTCTCTCTCTCTCTCTTGCATTATTTGTTATAACTTTAGTTAACTATAGCAGCAGAAAGGGCGAATGCCTTATATGTGTCACGGTGCCGCCGCAACCCTTTTTTGCCATTTTTTTGCGATTTTCAGGAAGGATTATTTTTACGATTCGAGAGTGAATCACTTAGAGGCTGTTCGCCTTCTCTGCTGCTAAAGTCACACAAATATGATAAATATCTGCTCGTTGATATCAATTATTGCTTACAGATATTTGCGGTCACAGAAGCACACACTGAATGCCAGTATAGAGAGCTTATATTAATACATAAATGAGATTGAATCAGCCATACCGAATGTTACTGAAAACTGCACAAGCCGAGTAAATTATATGATTTCCATGGCATATAAGTATTTAAAATTGTGAACAAATGCTTTATATATACCTCTATCTTCAACTTTCACAAAATATCCTTCGGAGTAGCCCACTCTAGCCCTGTAAGCCCAGAGTGGGAAGACCAGTCTCCAGCAATCCTCGACCAGCACGGCATTCCAGGTATTGTTGAGGGATTGACATTCCTCTTCGGTCATCCCAACTTGATAGCACATACTTTTTCCCTTTCCTTTAATGACTACACACTGTAGCCCCGCAACACTAAAATCGAAAATCTTGCACACCCATCACATGATATTCACAAATTTTAAATTATTACATAATCCATGCCGAGTAATAGTAAAAATGCTGATATAGTCTTTAATATTATAGCAACATTCTCGGATTAGCATAAGATTCATGATCAAATACATTATTTAAAGAAAGCTAGTAAAATTATTATCTCAGTGGTAGTGTATTCAGATAATAAGGTAATGCGCAGGGTTATATACACTAATACTGAACGTCTGTCAATATAATGATGTTAGTTATAAATAAGGAGACCCTTGGTTTGACTAAGAAACCGTAATGCAAAGGAACTTTATGAGAGTTACTGTAAGATATAAAACTATAATTAAAATAATAAAACATATACAGTTACAATATTATAGATAAAACATGGAAAGTAAAGGAGACGAAAACATACTTTAGAAAGTAAAAAGGTAATAAACTTTCGCCTTTAATCGACTTTCCCGCGCACAAAAGCGTGTTACGTCCTTTAAAGTCCGTAGTAATGTTAATCAATTGCGAATTATCCTTGATGTACAATTAAATACTATGAATCCTCTTTGTATAGTATACACATGATATACCTACCGACATAATAGTGCGAAGAACGACGCGTATGTCCCTTTCTGTTCCATCATCAATTTCATATAACCTTTGGGTGTCTCACTGGAAGATACTTTGGAGTAATCTCCCTTTTCTATGTCTTGTTGTCCCAGCCACATAAAAATTACTCTTAACTTTTGAAGGTCAGTTTCCAAACCAGTCGTAAGAAAGTCGTTCAACTCTTGGTAGCTATATGTCTTCTCGTCAGGGACCTTTCAAACAAAGTACGATATGTTCAGTGTTTAAATGTACAGGTTCGTTGATGTTACATTGGTACTCGGAGGAATGTATTCAAACTTTTAATGAAAATACTTAGCGTTTACAGATGTTATTAAGAACATTCTGACATTTAATCCATACTTCGAATGTAGGTATATAATGTTCAGTTAGGTCATTGTGTAATGGTCTTTCGTTCTTCATGCATTTATTGCTATCGATATCACTCATCCGAAGAACAAATGATATGTCTATAATTGTTTTTTATTAATAGTAAAGCTTAACTCACATGAACCACCCAGGGCCGAATTGACCTCTAGGCTAACTAGGCGGCAGCCTCGGGCGCCGAAATTTTAGGTGGCGCCATAAGCAAAGTACATTATCACGTTATTCATTTATTATCATTAAATATACAGTGTAAATACTAAAATAGATAAGCTATCAACCCGAGTGTCTTTAACAGATTATCATAAGCGAAGTCCTTGGTTGAGTCGCAAGATAGAAAGTTCACCGCGGGCGCCTTATAGCCATATACTGACCCTGAAGCCACTTGCCCTCCAAGATGAATTCATCTGATCATTTTGTTATTTCTTTAAGAATTAAAACACAACTAAGTGAACGCATTTGGTCGTGTGGATGATTTTTTTTCAGCATATTCAGTGAGAATAATGTCTCAATATGGTGCATCGTGAACGCACCGGTGATATGTTCTTAAATAACAGTTTTAATATTGTATGGTACATATACATATATATATATATATATATATATATATATATATATATATATATATATATATATATATATATATATATATATATATATATATATGTGTGTGTGTGTGTGTGTGTGTGTGTATGTGTGTGTGTGTGTATGTATGTATGTATGTGGGCCACACTAGCGACAATGGATAACCCAGTCTAAAAGGTCGTAGGCTACTCTGGTGACAAGGGATTTTAACATGGGAAATGTAAGGGGCTACCATAGCGACATAGGTAAGTGGATAGTTGTATAGGGACAATAGGAATGGAGTAGGTGAGATGACGTCATGGTACTGAAGATTGGCAACAACGTAGCAAGGGGCTGACCTCAATTTGACCAGACGACGGGGAAAACCTAGAACGCTTAGCGGGAACGAGACTGGCGGGACACATACATATACCACATACAACATACAGACATAGATGGATGAACATTAATATATCACACAAACAACTATACAATCGACTAAAATAATTTTAGGCAAGAATGTAAATCGTTTCGAGGCATATGTGTGGCTCTGGAAAGGGCCTTTTGGGTTCTTCTTCTTCTATTTTCTCCACTTCTTCCACTATCTTCTCACTTTCTCCATCATTCCCTTCTTATTTTCCTTCTCTGGGATCCAGTCTGGATGTCACATTGATCTAAACTTCGCCTGCAGCTTTATCCGGGTTTTGATTCAGTCTTTCTAACTCCTATTTTTATTTATGTTTTCTTTGTCCTTTCTCTCCTTTGCGCAGTTATCTTTAATCTTCTTCACTTCCTCTTTCAGTACGTTTCTCTTCATTTCTTCAGCTTTTTTTAATTAGTCTAATCCCCACTTCACAAAAGACCACTCTGTCAAATTCAATATTTCTTCTAAAGAAGCACCCTACTTTGATGAGATCATCATGTACCTCCTTCTTTGTTCCATCACTAATATATTTTCTCCACTTCCTCCTCTATCATGCCTTTTACCAGATCTCTCGCTATTTTCAGACTAGTCACAAAGTCTAGGCTACCTGGATACTTCCATTCATCTGCAAGCCTTTCCACCACTTAGGATCCGTCCACCATCCAATACCAACTGTCTCAAAAGTTGTTAAACAAATCCATTTGTTTCCTAGGGCGTTGACTAATCAACGGCGAGGTAGCCAGCATGACTGACTGACTGATTCAATTAACGTCGATTGCGCCCGTCAGGGCATGCTCGACGAGTTTATGTCAGTAAAGCGGGCTAAATAATTGGTCCTGGGGGAAGAAATTAGTGCCTCATCCCCATGCGTTTATAAGTATTCATCTTTTTCGCTTGGTCTTGGTAGTTACAAGGAACTATCGTTCTTGGACGCTGTCCCTTTTTAGATGTTGAACAATATCGACGTGACCATACGGTAAAGTGAAGTGTTTGGGAAGCCGAACTCGCTTCTGGTACACGATTTGATACACTTCTTCCAAAGGCCGACTGAAAATTTGGTGTGTGGGTAAACGTACAACTTGTGCAGCTCGCAGGTGGTCACTTTAAGGTTTCCATCCTGTCCAAACTGCAAGGCTTGTTTCAGTACACCCAAGTTCACCACTCGACTGGTTGGACAACTGAGAGTCAATCCTTTCATGCTACACGCCGTGTGCATTTCTCCATGTTTGATATACTATTTTGGGACCTCCACTAGCAAAACGTAGAATCTTGTCATCGGAGTGCTTG